>KN884886.1:30697-44819 GCA_000934455.1 Apostichopus parvimensis | reverse complement strand
CCTAAAAGAACAAAGAAAATACCAATTTCAATACTGAAAACTGCATGTGTTGATTTTCGTGTTGGTTTACTGTGTAAAGGCCCATATGTTACAAAGCTTCACAGGTTTGCCAAAACATAGAAAAGTAGTGTTGAGTGTAATTAATCTAAGGGTGCTCTGTAGTTCTTGTGATGTTACAACAAAATAATGTTTTTGGTTGTGGCGTTTGGCACTGATGAAACAATGGACTAACATTAAAAACATTAAACATTTATCCCTGCACTGAGGGGGTACACTATATTCCATCATCATCAAATCAACCATTAATTTTGATTGAAAGATACTGGGAGTTATGAAACTTTATGCAATTGAATTGCTGTAAGCTTGCAATGACTTAAATCATTGTGTACACTTCCCAACTGCAATATTGGTCATCTCAAAACAAGTTATCGGGCAGCTTAAACATTTATTGAAACGGCAATCTCCTTTACAGTTTCTTTAGACAAGAACTTTTTCCCCTTCTTGTTCCATTGCCACATACATTACTGTCTGAGGCAATTCAGTTAATCCTGCTATTCTTCTGTGCGTTACAATGTCAAAATTGCTGAAACTTTACAACGGTGTGCAGCATTGATGGACAGGTTAAAACCTTTAAGCGAGAAAACAGACCAGTAGCAAATAGAAACAGATTTAACAGTTACAACTGCAGTCAGCACATCTTAGGGATTTGTAAGACTTTCACTGCTTTGAAAAGCTGAATAAGGTAAAGGTGCTTCTGAATAAGGGGAAGAAAAAAAAGAGGGAAAAAAAAAGAGAGGGTACAGGAAGCTTTGAGACCAGTTTTCCCTTTAGCTTCCTTGGCATAGATCTTGACAGACTTGGCAGCTATTGTTGTGAATTTTGAATCACAATGGGAAGCTTAATTCAGAAATTGGTTTTCTTAAAGAATGGCTGGGAGATTTTAACCCTCCCTGGTGCTTGAAGTTGAGATTATTTATGGCAACTACAGTACAGTCATGTAAAAGACTGTGAGCTATACACAGGCCCTGTATATAGGCTTTGAATAGAATAGAAATAGTAAAATATAGTGGGAGTGACAATAGGACTTTGATTGGCAAGAGGCTTAGGGAAGTGTGGGGGTGTTAATACAAAAGTGTTAGAAGGTCTGTACTAGTGTACTGTATAATTAAACCTTGCTCACTTCTTCATGAGGCAATCTTTAGCAATAATAATAATAAATGAGACTTATATAGCGCCAGATCAGTAGACAAAAGTCACTGCTCAAGGCGCTTTACAAAGAAAGCAACAAGGTTATAAATGACAAATATATCTAATTAAATTCATTGATATCCTTTTGGATTTGGTTTGTAACTTGGAATAACGCTACACAGGAACAGTCTTGTTATTAATAGTCAAGCGTGAAGTCACAGTTCCTTTGGCTCAGTTTTTTTGTTCTGTTTACATAAATTTGCAGGTTTACTTAATTCATAATACACTGTGGTTTCTTGCTGATATCAAACAGAGTACAGTATGTTAACATTATAGAGTAACAGTCATAAGCGATGACTGAGCATTAGTAACATAACCAGGCTGTCATTTATTTAGTCCCACTAAAACTGCACTAGGAATCAAATTAATGTTATGCTCTTAGAGGAAAACAGACTGTGTTAACATTTAAACTGTGACACACAGCATTTTCTGTACCAAAATTAAATGTTAAGTTAATAACTTAAATCCTCATTTAAGAGCAACCAGGTGGGTGTTTGACCACATATATCTCTGGGAAATGAATGATAGCCAATTATATTTGTACACATGTATGTACAGTATGTGCAGTTCTTAAAACTACAAGGAAACCAGCACTACATGTATAGTACACCTGGAATTACAACAAGATCAGCTAGAATGACATGTATGGTATCATGAATATTTGTTATGACCAACCAATGTTAGTGACCATGATTATGTTTCTGAACAATAATACCTATGTGTACAAAACTGTACATTAGAGTCAATGCAGCTTGTATATGGTCAACATTAATGCCAAGGGTATGCATCATACTATGATATACAGTAGCCATACTTGGCACATGTTATGTTATGTTAAATTGTCAGTGTTGATTCACAGATTAAGCCACTTATTTTGTCAAGTTGTTGCCTCAACCAATGTTCCTGGACACAATAAGGTTATGATTTTCTGTAATTGATTTTCACAGTTATGACAATGGAAAAGTAATGTGCTTAAAATCTTGCTTGCGAATTGATCACTGATCAGAGAAATCACATCACAATCAACACACACGTCAATGAAAATTGAAGGAAAAAAAATTGTCAAAAATAATCCTTATCCTTGTGAAAGTTGCTTCAAAGTTCAAATGCACTTCTTATTGACTGAAAAGAAATTCCCTCTCAACCTTTTTTGTTTCATTGAATAAAAATAGCAAACCTTGTGCAACTGAAAGTGAAACAGAGCTATAGAAAAGTGTATCTAGCATTTGGTAAAAAGAACTTACTGACCAAAAGAAAAAATATAATTGACTGATGGTGACAATTATTCACTCTTTACTGATTTCATTTATTAATCATTGAACCTGTTCTGTGTTCACTAAACTTAATCATGCTGGGTTAACTTCTTGATCAACTTGTTGGTGTTTGTCGTTGTCGCGTACTATGAAGTATTTGTGTAGAAGTGTGTCCAAAACGAGGTTGGGTCACCTACTCCAGTATATATTTCTACCACAAAAACAGTCAGAAGTAATACATGTCTCTGGTAGATCGCTTTAGGTTTCGTGAGAGCATTCAAGAAAGTTTCTTCACTCCTCTGTTACCTGTCTCCATTCTACATATGCACTAAAATCAACCTAGCTTACAAAACTGGGTAACATTTTAGCACTACACACTACACACCTCCTGACAGTCCTGTAAATTTACTGTCAACGTCCACTTCTTTTCCCTTCCAAATCAATCCGATCTTGAGGCTTACAACTTTAATTCCATGGTTACCGTCAATCCACTGGGAATCTTGTTGGTCTTAACAGTTTTGAAGTTTTAGAATTCAAGATAACATCAGCTTGTATCCGTAGAGAAAAGCTCACTTGTCACTTTTTAGACTGACAATAGCAAGAATCTCAAAGTAGAAGCAAAACATGTTCACAGTGAATCCAGCAAGGTTCTACCAACCCTGCTGAAGGTTAAATGAAGGACTACTGTAGTAGTTATAAGTAAACTGATTTAGTGATCAATATTCCATTGGCCAGACAGACACATTCATAGAAAGCTGAAAATTCCTTCTTTTGCCCCATTATTTGAAACATAACTTTGCAAAACTAATACCCTATGTTTCGCCATTTTGTATACTTGTATGTATCGCTTACAGTGAGAGAATATATTTTAAATTACACACATACTGTACATAGTAAGTAAGAAAAGTTTTGTGGACCCATCAAAGAGCTCATACTGTCTCTTTTCTACGCAATTCGAGGTGACCTTTTGGCCCAGGGGAAGGTCAGTCACCAAGGTACTGTGTATTGGTGAATAGGTTACAGCTACAACTGTGCTGCTTGTAAGCTGCTGTAAGCGTGGGAAGGTTTGAGCTGAATGGTGATGGATAGTTGTTTCCACCTGGTCGTAATCAATACACTGTCCTCCACAATGTGGCTATGTGTGAGGATAGGTTATTGATACAAACATGTTTGGTGTCAGAATTCAGAACTTGTCCTGTGTTTGTGAGATCTATGCCTAGATGGATGAATTCTGTGAAGTAATGGCAAGTACTGTACAGTGTACAATATATTTGGCTAAATGCTGTGCAAGTTATTCCACATGTGTCATTAATACTTATTATGTGAACCAGAAGGCAAGGTACTCCTAGTACTCATGAATAAACTAGATTTGCTTCGCTTCTCCCTTACCTGTCTCCCACTCCACATCTGCACTTTCCAATCTACCTAACTACACATTGGAAACGTTTTAGCACTGCGCCCTCGCTACCTGCGCACTACCCACTTACACTTTCTTCCGAATCTACCACCCAAATTTGCTTAGCATTTTTTGACCATTTTTTACGAGTTTTGGGAACTACATCTTGGGTTTCCGGACACAGGAACAATTTTCAAGTCACTTTCAAGAAGCACTCTAGAAGTATCCCTTTCATTTTCATCGTATATTTCACATCCGTCATCTCCCCCTCTGTCTAGTTTTCTCTGTATACCCGTTGTGCTAGCTGGACTAGCTGTGCAAGTTATTCTATGTCATTAATATAATGTGAACCAGAATTCAAGGTACTGGTACTACTGGGTACTCATGAATTTATAAGCTAGTTCAGGGTAAGCATAGATCTGCGCATTGGGTACGTTGTTCCTCTCTGTGACCATTGTATTGAGCAGGCCAGTCTGTTACCCTTCACTGCAATGTTATACCACTGCACAATATCTCCAGTATTGTAAGTCAAGGAGGGTATCTATTTCACCTAAAACTCTTTCTGAGACAAAAACATTTCCATCGTAGGTTTTGAAAAGAAAACATATTTTTGTACGATCCTCCTGTCCTGGTTAACCAGATCCCCATTTTCTAAAAACTGTATTCCCAATGAAATGGTATGTAATGTATATAAAATACTGTTGTGTCGCGTAACTTGCCTGAAGCCTACTCTGTCAATAGGCCGTGACAGTTTGAAACAGATGTTTGCGAAGAATACTTTGACTTTTAGTCAAACTTTCACAATCAAATGTTATGTATTGAACTTTCTACATGCAAACTTTCCAGTTCTGAGTGTTCTTAATGAAAGTATGTGAACTATTGGCTGATAATTACGTTGGATATATCAGGTCATGATAGATTGACAGTACGCATGCGTTCCCTAACATGTAAGTGTGCATACATCATACAGCTTAGGATCTTGAAAATGCTTATGACCAAACGTTTTGTACTTTTACAGAATCGACATTATGACTTAAATTGCACAGTACTACATGATGTAACTCACAAACTAGCTTATATAAAGGAAAAAATGTTTTAATTATTTGAAGTCACAGTTGGTTGCTCTTCTAGTATATAACGTGTAAACAAAGCGCCATTACAGTATACTGTACAGTGCTACTGTATTATCATACTGTCTGTTTGTTGGGACTTCTACCATGTGTTTAACTTAACCATTGCTGAAGTGTATATATATCTACATTCAGAATTGGTATACCTCTTACTCTAGTCTTAGTGTACTTTGTGATGCTCAAAACACAGCTTAACATGCAGCTTTGTTGTGCTTGGTCGTCTAGGTTACCAAATCCACTGAGTAAATTACTAAACTCTGTTCATTTCACCCATCTGGAAGTAAATCAGTCAGTGACTAATGCTTCCATTCTAAAGAACATTTTGATAGCCAAGATGGACACTTCATTATGTTAGTAGTCAGTATGTGAAGTATGAGTACAACATTGTGAGTACAAATACAATTCCCCTTGCTATGAGTACAAGGCTCTAAGTAGGTGTATAATCTGTGACGGCAAGTACAGGCAACTGTGATGCAAGAATAAAGTAGTAACAGTGAACTCTGGTGGTAATGACAGTACTCACATGTATTAGGCCTGACCCTCAAATTATCAAAAGCTTAAACTTTTCTTTTTATTTCTTGAAATGAAAACTATTACCGTTTAGCAGCTAATGATTAGTTGTATTTATTATAGTTTTACGTAATAACTAAGTTTTGCCAGAATCAATTAAAGAGATGCTTTAATACTATGCCACAGTGACTGTTAACATGTATTCACATGTGTTTATACTAAACAGGATGTTTATATCATTGGGCAATCAATTAACTACAATATTAAGTCTTTAAGGGTTCACTTATTTCACAATTAACTCAATGATATGTTGTCCTATGTAGTTACACTTTCTAGCCAGTACTGTACACTAGATTGCTGACTTTCTGGTGTTTTGCTTTCATTTCTGTGGTTATATCTTAGCATGATCACTGTTAACTTGGTAATATCATGGAGCTATAAACAGAGCTCCATGGTAATATCAAATCAGTTGACATTTAACAACATTTATGGTAATAGCATGTACTGTACATGGTGGTGACAATTAAGAGCTATACTGTACTGTTAGACCATTGTGACCGGGAGCGGAGATTGGTTGAATTACATGATATTGAAACAGAGCAAGAGAACATGGCACCTTTAACAAGTTAGCAAATGTTGACTTTCAGAAAGTTTATTTAAAGCTCACCAAATGCAAAAATAATATAGAAGAAGAATACAGAGAAGGGATGCAACTACTCCATATAAAACAGAAATATGTAGAATATTAACTGGTCTGGTCAACAAGTGACCCAGAAGTGACTTCCAGGTTAGTCTAATTTAAACAGAACAAAGAGCATATTTAGAAAACTTGTAAGTATTAGTATACAACCTGTACTGTAATTGTATGTACACATCACTACACAAAAAACAATGAACGCAATGCTCTAGACTAAATTATCAAACCGGCTGTACATTCGTAGGAGAAAGAAATCCACAATTGAAGGACACTCTTAGATCCTGCCATTAAAAACCAGTATTTAGGGTTATCTATCAGTGATGGAGGAATGGGAGGGGATTTGAGAGGGGCAAAGATGAGGACTGAAGTACCATGCTAGTGAAAGAGGCTCTGAGAGCCCAGTGAAACACAACAATCTCTATCATGATACTGAGCACTACGTGGCACATAAATAACTTAGGCAACTCAGTTAGGGCATCAACCACACCACCACAGACATTAACTTTCAAAACAACAGAACTTTGTAATATCCCCTGTACAGTACATGATATATATGGCAGTCAGTTACGTTGGTAATATTAGACATGAGTCTTCAAGTTAGAATATATATAACTGTATATTTATATACTTTATAATAACAGAGAAAAGTTTGGCAAGTTCCTAACAGGATGTTCTATAGTGATGCAAATATCCTTTTGATAATGTAGCAGAAGAGAGTTACCAAAATAAAGTCCGGAAATGTGTCATGAGTTAGGGTTGAGTTGAGTCTTAGGCAGGATATCCTGGATGGCTTTAACAGACCGAGCTTAATTTGCCATCTGCATGAACAGTATAAAGTGTCTTGTTAGAGGAAAAGGTTCACGGAAATTCCAAAGTTTTGAAATAGATGAATTGATGTAAATTGAATATATGGATGATGTTCAGACCTCTCAAAGATATGTGCATTTGCTAAATGATGTTTCCAGATTGTAGCATATATTGAAAATGTTATTGAGCTGCTGTAAAATGATGTTCATGCTCAGATATCATTTGACTAAGTACTAGTTTTAGGTAAAACAGCAACTTCAGTTCACAGTTTAGCATGTACTGTAGTCTGTGCGTAGTAACTGTTTGACGGACAAAAATAACTTAAATTACCACCAGTGAACAGATAAGTCCTGTAAATGTATGGAATTATTACCATTTTCATGCTGTACAAACATATAAACAACAAATCGATTAAAAGTTTTCCTCAACATCAGACATGTAGCTTGAGTATGAGTTATGTTGGGGTGCGGGGGGGGGGGGGGGGGGGGGTAGAGCACAAAAGTTAGCAGGTGTCTGTCATAGGGAGGGGCTTCCCCCGACCCTTCTAGAGAGATCTGGTTGGGTAAGAAGGCTCAGATGCCAAATTTTTGTGCTGTAGTCACTCATCATTTTTAGGTACATTTGTTCAGTAGCTTAAATGCTTTAGTGAACACTTGTTATTAAATGTAAGCCATTTTGATAAGCATCCTTCCACTTGTAATAACAATTTGACCGTTTCAATTATTCCCTCATGTTACATCACAAAGAGATGGTGGTCTTCATTAAGTGTACAGTACTACATACAGGAATGTGCTAGTGGCTCTGTGGGAGAGCTATATAGCAGCTCTGCTGAGTGATTGAAATGGAACTGATTTTGAAATGTCTGCCACTGCCTTGCAAATCTACTGTTAATTTATGGTCGTCCTGTCTCATACACATGAGAAAAGTACAGTAATGTATATATTATGTTAATTTGGAAACATTGTACAGGGTTTGTAGGATAGAGTAGCAGCTCTCTGGGGACCTCTACTACACTTTTCATAGCAAATGTATGCATAGTGAAGTCTATCCTAAGTTGGAGTATGTACATGTAGAATTGGGACAAACTTTTTCATCCACTTAACTACATTTGCTTAATATTTAGTACGACAGAGAGAGAGAAAACAATAGGTTTGTGACATTTCTACCGAACTTTACACAAGTTTGCTGGTGTGAGTCTGGTGTGGAAGGGAACAATGGATACTGTAATTCTTGAAAGTTTGTTGGAAGTTTTTTTGCTCCCAAAGTAGGTCTGGAGCCCCTGTGAAAGTAGGAAGCTAACATGTGTGGCCAATAATGGATTTTGAAGTTTCCTTTCATGTTTGTAACCTCAAAGCAACAAACTGCTTTATAAATATTTATTACCTGCTAGGTTCATTCCATGATGCCAGTATTGTACTGTCTACTGTATACATGTATTGGTTTCTTACTGTATATTTTTTCTTTCTTTCTTTCTTCAAAGTGGTGAGTATGAGGATCCCGCACTAAGGCTGGTACATCAAGTCTATATGAAGTGTACAAAAGGAGAAGTGCAATGGATTTATCCAACCAGTGCAATAAGGATCACTTTCCAGTTTCTCGATAAAAATACAGACTTCCGTCTGTGCATCCGACCAGCTGCCAACAGCCTAGGAGCCGATGTCTACCGGGATGTCCCGCACGGGGATATCGTGCCGGTGATCCTTCAGCAACGACCGGATCTCCAATACATGAATAAAGTATCAGGCACAGAGATGCAGAAAATTACAGATGCCATGTTACATAGGACTAGACCTCAAGAGGTTCAGTGTTTTGAGTCAAGAGGTGGCAAAGCAGTGTTATTATTAGAAGCACAGAGAAACCCATTGAGCCTTCATCTGGTAGCCAGTTTTGACTATGTGCTGGAACCTCTCACACACAACTTATTGGATCTATACCACAGTTATAACGGTAAGATACGTACGTAGTCATATGGTAAATCTGATTTTACACCCATTACAGTACTTCGTGCAGGTGAGATAGTTCAACACTGGGCTGCTCTGTTACCTGTCTCAAACCTTCTGTTGCACTTTCCCATCTCATTAGCCCATTAACTGGTAACGTTTTAGCTGTTGGGAAAGATGGGGTTGTAGAGGTGATGGGTTTTGACCTTGAGGGAGGGTCAAACTTTACACCAATTACTTCGTGCAGATGAGATCAACACTGGGCTGCTATGTTACCTGTCTCAAACCTTCTGTTGCACTTTCCCATCTCATTAGCCCATTAATTGGTAACGTTTTAGCTGATGGGAAAGATGGAGATTGAAGAGGTGATGGGTGTTGACCTGGAGGGAGGGTCAATGGGGTGGGGGAGTGGGTGGTGCAGTGCTAAAATGTTACCAGTTAACAGGCTAGGTAGAAGTGAGAAAAATATCATCGAGCTAGTCAAGTTGGTAACATTTAGCACAGAGTCCCACAGCTGGCATTAGGACAATTCGTATCAAAATGTACAATGAATTGGAAAATTATTAAACATATTCCTCTCGACCTTAATTGAAAAAAATAAGTAAATAAATAACAGCAAAACAAGCTTCTAGCAATACATATTGACAATATGTGGTCAACTACATTACCAAACTTGGATACCAAGTCTTAACTCGACTTAAAGTGACAAGCGATAACACCAGAGAAATCCCTGTTTTTAGTTTGTGTCTCACCAACTGAAGGTTAATGAGTGACATGACGTGTTTGCTACATGGCACTATGTGTGATACACTATTACTTGCAGTATACAAAAATAAATTGTGAGGGACAATGCTTAGCAAGCTACTTCAAATGAATGGTGTACAGTTGATAAAATCTTTATAAACCCCAAAGTAAGTCGAATATGAACAATACTGACTAGAATGAATTTTGTTTTTTCTTGCCCCCTTGTGAGCCTTGACATAGTAATTCTCTCCTTCAATCAGCCTGGTTTTGTTCCATTCAAGGCCACATATCTATAGTGTACAGTGTACCAACAACCCACTTGAATTTTTTTTTTTTTTAGAATTGCAGTCACAGCTTGTTTTGATGCTTGTGTTCATTCAGTGGTTTCAAATAACAGTCGTTAAAAACAAAATTTAGGCTAGACATCATAGACAAACTATAACTAACTTGTACTTTACTGTAGTGTTAGTGCCATACCTCATAGCTCACCCTTCATTGTGTTGCATTAGAGGCAATAAGTTAAGTTTATTGGAACAGAAAGATGAAATATTCTTCAGAGTTCAAGCAACCTCTCAACTTTTCCAAACAGTGCAGCAAATGGCACCATGTCCATAAACAACCTATTTGTCAAAATGGAAACCTTTGTCATATATATCTGCAGCGTGAGTTAAATCTTGCAGGCCACAGTGACATTTTGTATCCAATCCACAGCCTGCAACACTTAGCTACTCTTGTGACAAAAACTGGAAATATTACATCAGATAAAGTATAAAAGATGAGATAGTTCTAATTCTGAAATATTCTATCACAAGCACTACATAGAGACTGCACAGTATATATACAAATTCTCCAAAGTCCACAATATATTGCATTCTGTTCCGTGCTATATTATATATTTCTATCACAAGCACTACATAGAGACTGCACAGTATACAAATTCTCCAGATTCACAATATATTGCATTCTGTTCCGTGCTATTAAATTCGGTAGGCAGCATATTTACTTTGCTCCTCGCTTACCTCTCTCCCCACAACCTTAGCACCCTCTATCTACCGTGTCTAGAATAACTGGTAACCTTTCAACACTGTGTGCTCTCTATGACCAGACCTCCCCGCCCCCCTCCCCAAGGGAGGGTTGTGAAAACCTTGCAGGCCTTGGAAATTTTGTCTGTGATTTGCCAACATGTGATGTACAGTACGGTACTGTATGTGTAAACAGGTGTGTAATTTTGGGTTGCCTATTCCAAAAACAGTTCGACCAATTTAATGTGTATTGTTTATTAATTCAATCTATCAAACTGAAGAACCCACATGGAAGTTCTTAGAAAAATTTGATGATTCTAAAATAAAATTGCCGCCTTTTTGGTTCCTGTGAAAACTATGAAAAAGTGCATTTCTCAAAAGGCATTGAAAATTTATCAGAGTAGAAAGCAATGCTGCAGCAACCTGATAGAGTTGTATCCTCAAGTCTACAATAATTGTCAAATCTGATTGACTTTTCTCAATGCCACAACATTCTTTTTTTTGGCGATACCAATCCCCTTTCCCTCCCTTGTTTTGTTCTCCTTTGGTCTGCTCTCTACAATCCCAACATCACGAAATGAAGCACAGTAGAAAGTACAATAGGTTTACCTTCACAATAAAACCCTTAATTATACCCCATGGCTGAATGCAAGTATAAATCCTTCAGGCATTTTCTGGACCCTTTTGAGAGGCTGGTCAGTCAAGATGGTCAAATGCAAAAAGAAGATAATAAAAAAAAAAAGCCAGTCATTGACAGTTGTTGTACCATTAAATCTTTTCAATTCACAAAAAAACAGTTGAATGTAAAAACCCTCACATCCAAATCCTAGTCTAAAGTCTTTTATAAGAAGCATATTAATGATTTTGTTTTTTCTTCTTCCATGGCCAACTGTTGGCCCTTACAAAGGATTACCTATTGATCATTGATCTGATCATCCAGCTTGGGTTAAGTAGGTCCCCTTATTCCTCTTGTTTGGCGGTCACAACAAGGTTCGGGTTTTCGGAGGTTTAATGAAAATAACTGTAAGCGTGCACTGATACAAAGAAGAACTTTACAGTGTAATCCAGCAGATGATGGGAAAATTGTTTGATTTAAGAGGAAGAAGACTGTCCCATCATGTCTTCTCCATCTGCTAAGAGACTTTATACAGTCGGTTCTCTGATGAGATATTAAATGAGTCAGAACGTTAGACGGTTTGCAGTAATCCGATCAACTCCTGTCAATGAAACGGAAATTAAGTCCCTTGCCCGAAAAGGCTCTATGGGTCCGATAAGATTCCGAACCATCTGCCTCTTAATCTTAAATTTGAGAGAAAAATCGTCTTAGAGGAGAAGCAATTAGGGTGGGCGATTTACTGTTTGGTAAGATTGACTGGCAGCCGAAATCAGATGAAACCATTTAGATGCATAGTAGATTTCACCGTGTAGAGAAAGGTAAAAACAAAGCATGTCCAATGCAATTAAAGTTCAGAGGTACTGTACTGTAGTACTGGTGAAAGGGAGACAGTGATAGAGGTGGCCAATATCATCACTGTTGAGAAGAAGTTGATATGCACAATATGGGCTGGTATGTGACAAAGACATATTGCCTTGAAAAACAATGCAAACTAGTGAACATAGCATAGGCTTGCAGTGGAGTAGTTGCATAATATATGAATGAAAAAACCTGGTGAAAGCAAACTATGGTTGTAACATTCTACATCAAATATAAGTACTTTCCTCCAGAAAAAGATAACTCTCATGGCTGCCTTTTTGAGTTTGAACCAACAGTCTGGTGTGGGATCAGTTATTTGCATTCAACTTACTGTCAACAATTGGCTTAGGTGGTTGTTAATAACAAGCTGCATGAGTTATTAACAGACCTGGCAACAACCAAAAAAAAAAAGCAAAATTGGGTAAGCAAGCCCTGCCAAACAAAAACAATATACTAATCCCTCCCATAGGCTCTATTTAGATTTCATTTTCTGTCTGATTCAGCTTAATCGAGGAATTCTCTCCCAAAAAGTTCTGCCCCCTCTGGACTACTTATGCCCTCCTCCTTGGTAAATCTTAATCAGAGTGGAGAGAAAATTAAATTAAATGAAACCCTAGTGTTGAGAATTTTCTGATGTTCTGTACCTAGCATCACCTGCTCAGCATGTCATAGACAGACTGAGTGTAGAGGTATAGGGTCCTAGTAATGTACAGGTCAACCAACAGCTGCTGTTGGCATTTTAAAGATATTTCAATGGATATGGGCATATCTTGAAAGGTTGAAGTCCAAGAATCAATTTTACACAAAAGATAGGACCATGTGTATATGTACAACATGTAGGCCTACATGTAATTATGGTCATTTGCTGGAAAGTTGTTAAATGTACTTCTAATGTGAAAGTGATGATACAGTACCATATAGTTAATGCATTTAATGTGCTTGACCTCCGATAAATTGTTCACTTGTATCAAGTTTTTTTTTCAGAAGGAAATTGTAAATTCCAGAGAACTAATTGCAATCATTAAAACATAATTGATCGATCTGTACTGTATATCCCAGGACGACTCATTTAGCAGACACTAATCTCTTCTCCTAAATTCCCACCCAATAAGAAATAATGCAATTTCTTGACAAAATCTGTTCACATTAGAAGATCAGTAGAAATTTGATGGATCAAGACAACCAAAGCATTTCTGAAGATGGACGAGACCGTACTATACACTTTTGATTTGCGTGTATGAATTTAGGAGAAAAGTTTCACCATGGACTGTATGCTGTTATATTTCCCAACCTTCCTTTACCTGATACAGACCTTGCTATGTGTTATGGACTCTGGTGGTGTAATAAAGACCATGATAATGACAGACGATATCTCACAATGATACATTGCAAATATGTGACATGCTTCATTTGTACACGAGCCAAATGAGTTAATTTGTTTAGTGATTAATTAGTGATCAGAATAGTTCCTTATAATGTGTATGTGTGTGTTGACACTATTTGTCCTTTGGTTTTGTTTAATTGATTAGTCACTGCAATAGAATCCTCCCAACACAAAGACCCAGTCTCCCTGTGAGTCAGAACCTGATACAGCACTGGTATCAGTCGTTCAGTCATTAACGTTCTTGGTGAAGGACGGCTGTTAATTAATGCAGAATGCACATATATACGTATGTACACTAAATCACACCTTGGAAGTATTTCCATTGTCAAACTGTCACAGTTAAGGACTGAAGTAAATGAGTAAGTACTTCAGCCACTTATCCCCCCCTCCCTCCCCCCCCCCTTGTATCTTGTATACAATATGTTCCTTTGTTGACAATTCCCTTACATACAGTTCTTTACAATGACAAGATGGATCATCTAGAACAGCTGTATTATCCCTGGATTAAACTAAACTA
>KN884886.1:15126-30182 GCA_000934455.1 Apostichopus parvimensis | reverse complement strand
GGGACAGTCTATAAACAGTATCGCTACACAACAGAATAGGAAGACACAATCATCTAGAATATATACTTTTACGTCAAGACAGCCTCCGCTCTCGCCTATCTTCATACTCCAGGGTTCTGTAGTCTATATGTAATGTAACTTGCCCCTATAGAAGTGCACTATGAACAGTATTGTTGAGCAACTTGAGCAGAAAGACCTACCTGTACAATTACTACTTTGATGGTTTACTTTCTTTGGTTTTCTGCCACATTTGTGGAAGTTCCATTGTATTTCTCCCTCTTCAAGAACACTTCTCTAGGAGTAAATTCTATAGAACAAGGCCTTTTAAAATCTGACAGTTTGGTATAAACTGTAGAAGCATCTCTTTCTAGAGTACTATGGGGCATTCATAATCAAGTGGTGCTATTTGCTCTGCACAGGGAAGCTATTTGAGACGACTTTTTGCACATCACAGAGAACGTGTGACACAAAAGAGAACAACAAACATTAGTAGCCCTTCACAGCCATTTGTAAGGTTTTTAAGCTTTTCTTCAACACCTTGCTAAGAGCGGAAATTTTTATTCGTTCTTTTAGGTGGCCCGTTGTTCGGTAATACCATGACAAATTCGGAGATGTTAGAAAACAGAAATATTCGAACAGAATTTCCATCGAAAAAACATCAAAAAAGCCAAGGAAATAGTTGTTATAAATTCATAAACAACAGAACAAACTGACCATCACCACCTGGCCATCCCGTTGAGTCAGAATTGTTGCAACGTCAGACCTTTTGCTGTCAAACCAGAGTATTCAATTTGAAGATCTTATATCTATCATCATCATTTGACATTTTATCATAGTTTGGTAATACTGATGACCATTAATTTAATCTTTTCACAATTTATAACGAGAATTGATTAAATCGTACCTACACACATGTGGACAGTGAATGTAACAATACAGTGAAGGTAAAATTCATTGACTCCAGTCATAACATTGTCCAAAGTGGATGTGACAATTTAGTGTACACTTTTCCAGGTGTTGCAGTTATATCATATGTACATACAGAACAGTCAGTAACAAAGACATTCTCAAAATCTTGAAAACTTCGCCTTTATTGTCGAGTACTAGTAGAGGTTCTGGAATGATTAAATGTGAAGTTTTGCAAACATTATTGTTTCTTTTTTTTTTTTTTTACTAGACTACTTATTGCAGCTGCCCGGAAAACAAATACTTATTGCAAATACAAACACATCCAGGCGGCATACAGTACTACAAGAACTTTATTGCCGTACCAGGGCTTTACCTTCCAAAACTTATCATTCTTTCTTCATAGTTCAAACTATGTTTACTTTATAAAGTTCAAAGCCAAGCACCCTTATGTTTTCTAACAGTAGTTGAGACTGATTTCAAGGCATAAAGGACAAGCACAATGGGTAAATTAACTCCATTAAGTTAAACCAGGCAGTCAATATTCGCCACATGTAGACACACATCAATATGGCAGGCCATTTTTTTTGTCAGATTTGAAAACAAGCTAACACACATCAATCAAAGGTGCTAGAGAAATCAGTTTAAGGTTGTAAAATATCTGGTGAAAGGTTTCATCTGGGTTTGTTCATTCTGAGATAGTTAAAATCTCACTTCATACTGTTATCATCCCCCCCCCCCCTCCGTCCCTGCCTATTACCATTTTGGGATATGCTCATAACAAAAAGAGGCCATCTAGATCTTACAAAAATAAACTAAAGAACTTATGACTTTTGGAATGAAGCCAGTATTGTTTGGAAGGTTGACAACAGTCTGGCAATGTTCATTGTTGTGTTTAAACTGAACTTGTACAGCTGCTGTAAACAGCTTCTGAGTAACCCCTCAACTGCCCATTTATGGTGAAAACAAATGGGGGGGGTGGTTAATATATATATCTATATATATATATATCTATATATGTATGTTTGTTTGTATGTATGTTTATATGTATATGTACGTATGGATATATAATATATGTATGTCTATATGTATGCATATATGTATGCATGTATGTATGTATGTGCATATATCTATATATTAATTCATGTGATTGATAGAGCAACTGAGGAAAATGTATCATAGCGTCAAGTATCAGAATGTCAGAAAAGAGTTCCAGATAACTTTACCATTGCAAAGGTACCACCCTTCTTAAATTTGATGACAGCAGGGTCATTAGTGGAAGTGGAACAACTCAAAGAGCCAAGATCAAATCCTGTGATTATCTGTCACATTTACCAAGCACTGGTATAAGTAACCTTTCTATGTTCAATGTAAAATCTGTTGTTTCTTTGTCAGACATTGGTAAACATGAAGCAGAATGTATCACAATCAAACAGGGATTTTGCCTGGACTGCAAAACCTGTTCTGTCAAAATTTGCAAACTGAATAGATCTGCATTCACCTTTTGATGTACTTTGAGCTTAAGCGCAAACATGCAATCAAAGCAGCCATTTTATGAATCAGTAAAGTAACTTGTATTGTGTTAACACCTGGTGTAATAAAGTTTCTAGTCACATATTTCTATTACCGGTTAAATTGGTTCGAAAACAAACAATTGCTCCATGACACACACTTCATAACTTACAAGGTGATCTCTGTGCTGCATTAAGAACAATGCAACAGTGTGCTTAAAAGGTCAATATCATTAGCTAGGCACCAGTAGGTCAATTACTAGCACCAGCTGTGCAGGGCAACTGTGATGACCTTTCTACAAATGCTTTCTGGTAGTCTAGCAAGAAAACTGATAAATCTCTCTAAAACTCTGAATGGTATAGAAGAAAAATTTGAAGAATAAACTGTTCTGTAACTTTCATAGCATATATGCCCAAGTAGGCCTACATTAATTCACCTACAGTATGTACATTAAATCAGTGATATTCTGTCGACTGTTAGTGACGGTGGGATTTAATTTATTGCGTGTGCAGTGCAGGGCTAACCCCTACTGACTCTACTCGCACAAAGTGAATGGTTGGTATGTTGCATCAATGTAGCAATAGCTAAGTATATCTAGAAAAAGCCAGTTAATTCAACTCTTAGTTCGCTTCCGTTCTTACCTTACCGGTTTTTCCACCGCACTGCCTCGAACACTCTGATAACATTTAGCACTGTCCTCATGTTCCCTCACCACTCCCTTCCCTCACTACTCACCCCTCTCTTCACGCCCTCTCCTCCCTCACTACTCACCCCTCTCCTCCCTTATCTCCTTTATTCCCCCCCCCCCACCCTACCTTGCAGTCTTCCGCAGGTTCTTCACAATGTTACTTACTACTGATTTGAGTGAAGCATATTAGAAATAAATTATTTTATTTTGACTTGGTTTCATATGAGAATCGGAACCAATGCAGTCATGATGGTGTGTGTATATATTGGTGTGTGTGACCCCCAGCATTTAAATTACAATATCTTAAGGTAGGAATCATGGATACTTCTCATACTTGGTATGTGGATGCGTCACATTGAGTACAAAACCCCTATTGTTTTTGGTGGAGGTTTGTCTTGCCAGTACAGTAGACTACTGACCTGTGATTATCATGCCATAGTGTAAATTGCACATCAAAATAGTGATTTAGGACATATACTTTGTAAGAGCTATTTCTGGTGAACAAGCAGAAGACTAGTGTAATGAAGCCATCAAATCCTCAATGCATATTTGCATTCTGGTTTCGTATGTTCAACGTTTGATTCAGCAATTGATTTTTCATGTCTCATTGTGGGCTACTATACAGGAATGTATTTTCTAAGCATTATTTGAAAACTTGCATATACACAAATTTATTCCTTCAAAATTGTTAGAACTCAGCTTGTCTGATTTGGGAATGGAGGTGAAAAGGTTTCTTGACCTGAAATGCCAACAATCTGGGGTGATGATAAGTTTTAACTTCTCCTTAGAATGGGGCAGATCTAAACTGATACAGGTTGTGTACAGAAAAACCCTGTGTACAGATGGTAAGAGTTGTTATGGCAGGAACCTTTGCCCAAAGGGCAATAGGTAAGGAACAGATATGTTTAGGATTCAAGAGTTTATGGGAAATGGCAAGAGTGACCAGGTCAAGCTGGCCAAAACTGTTTGAAAAGCACTCTGTAGAAACAAGTGCTAACTTAGGCAAGTATCTGGGCGGGCATCATAGGATTGGACTTAATAAACATTCTGTTCACTGATTCACAGGAAGTCAGGGGAATTGTCCTCAGGCTTTGCATAGTGGTCAAGTTTGTTTGAGTTGTGTTTACATTGTATACTACTGCATATAGCAGCAGGACTGGCCTGGTACTTGATCAATGATAGCTCATGTCAGCAGAGTTTACAGTGTAAGGGTGTGAAGAGGGCTACATCTGAATAGTGGTCTATGTTGGACTAATCCAGTGTTTTTTATTGTTCTGTCAATGTACAGAACATCCATACTTTTTTGGTGGAGGACATGTATGCTCTCCACTACAGTAAGCAGCTTGTTTAGTATAATAGTTAAGACTGCTGTCATCTCAAGGGAGTAAAATGTCACAAACAAAATTATGATTTGGTGTTTCATTTGCCTCTAAGTATATTAAGACTAGCATTATAACATGTTATAAACAAAGTTATGATTCAAATGGTGTTTTATTTGCCTCTAATTTGTTTATGGTGTAGTACAGCAAGTATATTAAGACTAGCATTATAACATGTTATGATACAGTATTTGGTAAGGTGTGTTATGGTATGGTACTGTACAGTATGGGATGGTATCAGTATGCTTTATCTAGGAGCTACCAGGTTACAGCAAATCGTTACATAACTATTTGGATAAGATTCATGTCCTGCCATAGCTACCACACTGTGATTACTTGCAGTAACTCCTTATAGGTACCTTACAAAGTGATTGAATTAGTCGGTGATGGTCACACTGCTATGTCTACACATATCCTCAAAGAAGATTTAAATCCAACAAGATTCTACCGAACATACATCATAATTCTTAAGTCTTCTGAATGGAAGAGAATATGAGGGCTGATCCAGAAATGAAATGGGGATGCAGTACTAAAATGTTACCAATTTTCGTTAGCTACTGTAGGTAGATTAAATTTCATACGTTTAGATGACGGAGGTGCGTATCATCATTTGCAAATTTATATTGAAACCAGTTAATTTGGGGGTGTGTGTTTGTCCTTGCATTTTCCTGTAAGTGCTACATGTGCCCCCCCCCCCCCCCCATAACACATTATACCTTGATCCTGGATATTTCTAAATAAAACCATAGATGATCTTTAAGGCAAAGAATTCCTACTGCAGGAAGGCAGGCAGCATGCAATTATGAAAACAAACCTTACAAGATTAGAATCTTCTGTAAAAAACATCCAGATTCCTCAAATTCTTCTTCCAGTTCCAGACACTTATCACTCATCACTATTTTGAGTAAAACTCTTTTGAGATTCCTAGCCAGTATTAAAGAAGGCCACAGAGGTGTGCAGACCTGTTGGAGGGTTAAAGAAATATATACAGTTTGTAGTGATTGGACCTGATTTTCAAATCCTTGTCCAAGATTAGGAAAGAGCATCACATGTGAGTTTTGCAGCTCTGATGTCAATGACTTCCAAGGACTGTACTATTAATACATGAGAACATACTCTACCCACTCCTGGTTTGGACTTCCGACAAAATGTTAAGCATTTCCTATGAAGGAAGGAAAACGACCTAGTAGGGGCTTCCTTTTTCTGCTTTATTGTGATGCTAATCTCCTTAAATTTTGCACAGGAAATGTATCTCTTGTCTATTTGCTTTGGAAAGTTACAGGAATATGCCCAGGGTATTAGCAATGTTCCTTAATTTATTTCATATTTTGCAGCTGGAAGAGCACATCAAATTGTTCTGTTATTTGTATGAAATAGATGCCACCATTCTCTGTAGAGGCTGGTTAATACAAGGCTGGATTTGCTCCAGGACATTTTACTATCATTTTACATATCAATGTTACTAACGAATGATCTGTTTAGGTACCAAAGCTAAGAGCAAAGATGACTGTTATGAAATTGACACTGTTGCCTCGTAATCACTCACTTACAGTAGTCCAGCGATGTTGCTTCTTCTATCCATCTGTGCAAAAATGGCGTAGATTCCATCTCAATGGCATAGATTCCATCTCGATGTTATCCACTTCTTCCCCTCGTTCTCTCGTTTTCCTCCTCACTAGCACTGTCTCCTCATCTTGTTGCATAATTTGTTGAGTAGAGGGCATACAAAGTGCATGAGTTATTGTACTGCATATCAACTGTAGACAAGAACAAGTGCAAAAGGCAAGAGAAATTTTCAACAGCTGTGTGTACTAGACCAGTAGTACTTAAGCTTTACCTTTTCTCAGTTCCCAACTTCCTGAGGTTATTAGTCATGGATTTCATTATCAAATCATCCTGACACCATCTCATGATGTCATGGGTTCTCTATAACATGAAACCATGCCCTCCTCTCTCCCTCCCCTGTCTGTACTCAACCAACTTACAATTCACTCTCTATACACCCAACTGTTATACTGCTGACACACCCCATGCCGTCTTGTCTAACACAAGTTCAGTACCACAAAACGGCTGGAAGACACGTGACAAGATTTTCTTCATGTGAATCCTCCATCCTAAAACTCAACAGGTCGTACACATCCTCTACTACACCGCTTTAAAAATACCAGTGCTGGATTTCCTGACACACATGTCATGAGGACTTGGCTTGCAATTAGGGAATAACTTCTATTATCAGAGCAAATCAATTGATGTGATTGGCAATTGCTTGTCAAAGAAAGAATCTGAGATGTGATTGGCATGGACAGTTTGAAAGAGGTTGAACCTGACTATGCGCATCTGTGATTAATTGTTATTTCTCTTTTGCCGGGTCTATAAAGCCACAAATTGTATAATCATGTTTTCTTTTCTGTTTCTTCTTTGTCCCCCTCTTGCAGATTGTAGAAAGTGCAATGCTACAGAGCTCGTCAGAGAATATTGTGCGAGTGATTTCGGTAAGAATTTTGGTTAGTTTTTGTAGAACCGTTGTAAACTACTGTACATGTATGGAAAGAATGCAAAAAAGGTTCATAGAAGCCTGCCTGACTATGTAGGAGGCCAGCTACCTACATAGTTACATGTGACTGACATGTCAGTGACTTTATATTCAGGGGAAGAAGGTAGAGGCTGAAGAAAGTGTTCTCTCTCTAAATTTGAGAAGGTATAGATTAGATGACATTGTTATAGCACATAAATTATGTTTGCTAAAGGAGCAAATATTTGCTAAGCATTTCCCTGAAATGATCAGAATTAAGGGTTTAACAGACTCCATAACTGCATAAATGGAATAACCATAAAGTAGTACCTTAACTTTGTGTGCAAAGTTCCCTTCATTTACACTTAGACAGTTAATAACTCACCAAAAATAAGAGCTTTTTACTAACTGTAGATTGCAGGGGTTGGGGGAGGGGGTTTCCAGCTATTTGTGAAAATTGCAAGGCTTGGTTGGAAATAATCCAAAGTTTGCAACTAATACAAAATAAAGTGTGAGGACAAACCCAAACAAAAAAGGATAAATAATTAAAATGGCAATATTTACAGTTCATGTCTGTCTCAACTCTACAACTTCATGTACCTTCCCATTTGTCTACAAGTAAGTAACAATTTCACCGACCTACCTCACGGTCATGCGTTTTCTTTATGACAGTGGTTAACACAGTCTTTTCTACTTGGTTAACAGTGATTAAAGGCAGACTTTTGGATATCACACCAGATGTGATGACTAGCCAGAACTACATCGACGTATTAGCCAGCCACATATACAGACAGACAGACAGCATCTTCTTACCGGCCAGAAACAACCACTACAGGGGAGTCATCATTCGACCGCTACAATGCATGACCACTAAAGACCACAGCAGCTATCTCATCACTGGAGGCATTGGACTCGGTGAGGCCAAAGCCGGCTGTATGGTCAGATTCCAACAAGCGAGGAGATGGTTTGTCGAGATGACCTTAGCTGGACTCAATGAATGTGACCTCAGTCAGGTCATGGAATACTCTAGGAGGAGATGAGGGTTAAAGGTCATGTATGAGGAACTTACGAGAAAGCTTGCCTAAGTGTTAAAAAGCTTTTTTTTACAACCGCAGGAGCAGAAGTTGATCAATGAACGGAACTTTTCCACAGGCTCCAAGAGAAATTTGTGGAGAAGTGTAAAAGGAACAGGGTCAAAGGTTATATTACTATTTAAGGAATGAGCTGAAACAATCTTCCGCATAGTTTGGAAAATATTGTTCATGCTGACCTAAGATATGATGAAGTATGCCAAATGAACTTTGATGGACAGGGGCATGGACCGTAGAAGAGAAGAATGGCAAGAGAGACAGAGAAATATTTATGAAGTAAATATGTATTTATAAAGATTTTATATTAGCAGTGTAACATTCCTCACAAATAACAAAAAACTTTGACATATGGCAGAAAGAAAGGAAAACACCGCTTGTGCCAATGTTGTTTATTTGGAGAGGATTTGAGAAGAGGGTTCTTTAAAGAGACACTGTCACTGGTGACTTTGAAAACAGCACTAAACTTAAGTGAGCTTGCAAAGTGAGTTATAATATATGCTTAATTGTAGTTCTGTTGGGTACGTTACAACATTGCATGTCTCGTAACACCACTATGTTGTAGCAAAGAAAACTACTTCAAAGGGTTTGTACTTACATGACATTTTATGTTTCAGAAACTTATACTTCCATTTGACCTGGAAAGCAGGATCGTTGAAAGCAAAAGGCCTGCAAAGAAAGGAAGGGGAAAAATATTGGAAAATAAATTCAAAGTTTATATGATATTTAAGAAAGACATTAAAAAAATTGTCACTTTTTTGAACAGTACCTTATTAAAAACATGATCCAAGAAAGGTCGGAAGGACAGACCAGAGAATTACAGATTCTTTGTTGGAAATTAAAGGCTTAAACTCAGAAGATAAAACCAGGTTTTGAAGACATTTTTGAATGTACATTTTGATGTGCATCGACATCATGATACACATTTAACAAAAGAAGAAAACTTCTCAGAATTATTGTATGTTTCCTGATACATCGGTCAAATTGTATTTCAAGATAAAAACAGAAGGCATTTGAAAAACTTCAGCAGAAATTACCAAAATAAGCCCTAATATCTCTGTTGTATGATCCTTGTGAATCCAAGTAAGTCATGAGTTCACTTGATGTGAAAGCACCAACTAGTCAGCAGCTTACTATTGATGTATTGGCCACGGGATCATGGATCTAATGGGATCTTAAAATCGAGCAAAGGGAGACATAGCGAGACTACACTAGCCCAATGAGATGGTTTCTACATCTACTTGATGATATTGAACCTGTCGCATTTGAGAGGAAAATTGCTGTGTGCACTGTTCCGTTTCTTTTCAGGCTCAGACCACTTTAAGGCGCTGAGTTAACCCCCTTGTCCCTTGTCAACCCCATCCAATGTGCCAGTAGCCACACAGTTTTTGGAGCTTGAACAGCTCTTAAAAATACATACTTTTTGTACTTGGGTTAAACGATGGCGTGAACAAATGATAATTTGTTTAAGATTAAGCTCATGTCTTGCTTTAACTAATTGTTAGAAACTTAATCATGTTCTCACATATAATGAAATGTTGTTTCTTTTAAAGTTGTATCAATGTTTTTGTTAACTTTAGTAACTGTAATACAGATGCACAGCATGCATAGAATATATTTCACTTTTCTATTTTTAGGTTCAAACATGCCACGGTTATTTTTTTTGCATATGGCATTACTGGACTTACAGCATTACTATTTATGTTCTCAAGATTTCAAATTGTTAAACCATAAGTGTTTTAGGTCTTTCATAAACTTTTGTAAAGGTGTTACTTTTTTAAAGGAGTTTCTTCATGTTTGTCATTCCTGGGAGAAGATACAATTGAAGCTTGATGCTTTCAAATTGATAGATGGATTGGAAATAAAGCAGTTTAATTTCCAAGATAATGAGTCATAAATGCACAATTTTATCTTTAATAATTGCCATCATAGTTCTTTGTAAACATGTGGCTCATGATGTGTAGCAGTGGCTCACCTTCAAACTGTGAATACTCTCTCAAGAAAAATGGTATTTTAACCATTTCTTACTTGCAGGTGATTATTACTATACACCGTAACAAAACCACTAGTGTCATCTGTAAGTGGGAGAATATCTTGCTTTGTGCAATTGTAGTCACATTTTTTTAATCATGTTCATCATTCCACCAAAGTTTTTGCAAAGTTGTTGTTTTTTTCTTAGGCTTTTCGCCTTTATTTTTTTTGGCCAATTGTTGTTTTCCCCCGTTGGCTTTTGTTTTCCCCTTTTCCTTGCGGTTTGTTGACCGTTTTTTTTTTTTTTTTTTTTTTGAGGAATTTTCATTTTGCATTGCCCCGGAAAAGGTTTCAACCTTTGTTTTAAACCAAACTTTCCCCACTTTTTTGCTTTTTTTGACTTCTTTTTTCAGTTTTCAGGCTTTTTGCTTGAGGTTGGACCTTCGTTTTCTTCCCCCATTTTGTTTGGCGGGATTTTCGGCTTACCTTTCCAGGTTGTTTTGGGGCTCTCTTTTTATAATTTGCAAGTCCCAGATTTTCAAAATCTGTCATAGCCTAAAGTACTTGTAATTATTAACTTAAGTGACAGCCTTAACAATTTATCGATTCCTTGTTCATTTCTTCTCATTGGTACTGCTCACAATCAAGCTTTAAAGGTAAAATTATTTACCTATCCTAACAGGATATGTAATGAAGACACTATCAACCTAACTATGTTAACAATCTTGTGAGTTCTTCAAAAAGAAGACAAGTCGTTGTATGTGTAATAGGCTATCATTGCTTTTAAGTACAAATATAAGTACTTTGACAATGTTTCAAATTTCAAAAGCCGAAAAAACATTAGTTTGAAGTAACAATGTTATGTTTCAGTACAAATTTCAGTTATTTCTTCCATGAAATGATGTTTTTCTTGTTTATTGTTAACAATATGTCTTACATAACTTGTTTTGATTCTGTGTTTCCATCATGTTGACTGTTTTGTGTTTTGATCGGTTATTCCAAAATTGCCAGTTAATTTCCCTTTGTTTTTGTTTTGTTCAATCACTGCCATGTATCATAAATACTGTATATGTTCTTATCAATATATCCGATTTTCACCAAAATAAAGTATTGGTCTTGTTTGATTTGTTTCGCTGTCCTCTATTTAATCAATCATCTTTGTTAGTACTGGAAATAGATATCTTGGTAGCACATAGATATACTGTGCTTAAATGACTCGACAAAATGAGAAAAAAAAGCTTATCAAGTTTTACAAGTATAAATTGTAAGTGTCCACTGAAGCGCGTATATGTCGTGCCTAATGAGCAATATTACGAAAATTAGTTTATCGCCGAGTAACTCCATTGTTCGAGCGAAAAACTCAGTGTTTCGAGGTAAAAACAGAGTTTATCAAAAACTCAAATTGTAAACTTGTGTTTTCAAGTCAATTAACTCAGTTAATCGGCCGAGTTAATTTACTGAAAAGTTAGTCATATCCAATATAATATGACACGTTCTGTGACGAATATAACTGAATGAAAATAGATGGGGGAAAAAATGAAAAAATACGTAGTTTTCATTTGGTGAAAAATATATGGAAGATTAAGATCTAACAGCCGCTTCAAAGACGAAAACTGATGCAAATATTTTAAGGTGCATAAGGACCAACAACAAATAGTGAATCAAGATCACAGTGAAATTATAGGACCAATTTGGATGTGTCATCTTATACCATAATAAAGGTAATGCCATCGATTGTCATCGTCTTCATGTACGAGGACGACGATATTTTTCATGCCGAAACCACCAGTGAAAACTAGCAATATATGATCTACTAACTCGCGATGCCGTATGCCTTTGTTGCACCATGGCTTGTTGAGGTAACTTTGCGCAATGGGGACTCAGAGTCCGACCTACTGCAATGAGATAACACAACGGTACGCATCTATACCTATTATGTAATTAGCTTACAGGCCGAACAGGTATTACATTCACAGCAGGAAGCTAATAAAGTGAGAAAAAAATATCGCGTTTTCTTCATCATGATGGTACTGAAAATAGGTACACATAGGCCTATATAGGTTGCTTTTAATTCGATTTGGGGGCTGGTGGCTACGTCTACCGAGGGGGGAAACAGGAACAAAGACCTGAGGGAAATTTACCCTAAGTTGTAACATCAATACATAAATATCGTATATGGAAACAAATTATCTTAAATTTATTCACTCCAAAAAGTTTGCTACCGTTCTCTTAAAAGTATTTTCCTCGCGGATCAACTTGTCAATTTTGTTATTCAAAATATTGGTTGAGGGAGATGCTCTTAGTCACGGGGTGTGCATAAGCTAATCAGCATTGTGTTGGGGTCGGTGGAGGGGGGTGCAATAGCCAATAAAACATGTAGATAACAAACAAACAAAAGAAGTGTTTTTTTAATGCTTGTAAGTCTGCCAGAAATATTCAGGAATGACCATTTGTTTTAGTGTAGTTTTCTTCACTTTCGTCAGTTTGCACTTGCGCATAACTCGAACACACTACAATTGCTACATTTGGATCGGATTGAAGAGGCTTCTAAAAATTTATAGGCCGCGTAGTAGATGGATTGGAAAGGGTTGTTGTGTAGTGTGTAAATCCTCTATCTACTGTGTATGTCGTGTTAACAAAATATTGTAACGAGGAAATGATAAACAAGGAGTATACTATATTAACCTGTGTATTCTAAACATACGTAACTTCTTGTAATCTTGTCTATGGTCGCGAACGCTTGAACATGCCGTCTTGTATTGCTACGATGCTAAATCGAATGCAAACTAAATGTGGTAAGTTTCTATCCCTTGACGGTTCAGAAAGAATTTATCCCAAAGAATTGTCTCCTATCTGAGTCAAAATACCAAATTGAGTACAACATATTCGTCTAGATGAACATAATGATATTGATATTTTGGCATGTTGATCACGGGGACATACACACAGCAGGGGGCTGAAATGGTATCTTTAAATTTATAATGATGGTTTATGGGTGACTGGATGTGATCCATTATCAGTCTTGTGGTCATCCAAGTTAGCCCACACAGCGCCCAAACATGTGGAGGAGCATGGTGCACACATTGGATTGGACAGTTTCGAAACTAAATTCTTTTGGTTAAACATTCTCCTTATAACATAGATGATATATAAATATAAAACCGATTGTTTCATTATCTATCAACTACATGAGTAATGTACATTTTTTTTAACGTGTTTCAATATACAAGGGCGTTCACAATTATTTTTTTTATAATAAATATATTACTCATCACGGTCGATGAACTTTCAAGGGAAAGGAGGTTTTTTGGTTTTGATGACCATGATACCGAGAATCTGAATCGCCATATGAAGCATGACGTCATACCCAGTCAACGCCATAAAATATTCGCACAAGGCTTATCACTAAACAGACTTACAGAGCAATGAGGGAAGCTGTACAGCTGGACAAAGACATTTGTAATGTGTCAGAGCTTGCCATATATAGCAGTGAGCGCTACATTCTGTTTGGGCCTACAAATCCATCTGTAGACGGAATTATATTCGAGTACATGCAATGTCTACTATATATACTACTTAAATCTGGGATCGGACTGGTTGACCAAAACAATTCTTTTCGAGTAATGTACCACCGAGGGAGCATATATAGGCATACATTGGTGGTAATGCATACGGCTATATAGTATCACGTGTACACATATGATCTGACCAGATGCCCATTTCCCTGTTGTAGTTGGCTAGAACTGTTCCTTCACTCTTTATAAACATAAACACCGTTGAATGTCTAGATTTTTGTATATATGTAATAATGCATGTACAGAACATTGTCAGATTTGGCCGTCTATAGGGTGTTTATATATAGCTCACAAAGAATCCTTCTTCTTTTCACTTTCATGAGTCACGCAAGAAAAGAAAATCAGAGCAAAACTGCCGATAGCTACGTCATATCTGATATATAAATGCACTAAAATATCACTTGCGATTTCATTTCAATTTTTTTTTTATTTTTGTGCTTTTTCTAGATAATTAGGACTTGCGGGCATCTCTTACCATCCAACGTCTTACTTGGGGAACCTGAATAGATCGAAAGCCGGAGAAGAGCTTAACAAAGCTAAAAGTAGCGTATAGAAACCAAGGTATACAGACGGCGAAAGGATTAGAGTACGGTGTTGAAATTTATACCTCAAAGTCGTGTCGGTATGCCAATCGAAAATGTACAAACACATAAAGAATTTATTTGGACGTTTTGTGTCGTTCTGATAGATGTCGACGGTACGAAATGCTACAAGGGGGGATTTCTAGGGTTCGCTTACAGCTCCATTAGACCCAGCGGTGTCAGAAATATTCGTCCGTTCATTGGTGATAACGAATTCAGTTAATCATTTCATGCATTTTATGGCGAATATCACCGGCGGTTATATGCTCTGATTTATACCAAGACGGATCATGGGTCGTTCACATGAATTAGTGGAACCTTTTATGATGTCAAGCATAATGCGCATAAAACATGTGACTAGGATTATAAGTGGTTATTGCCAATGGATTTTGTTATAAATCAAAGCATTGGAAAATAGCCTACATACTTATACATACATACAAACATGTACATGATCACAATGTTAGAGCAACACGAAGTGTGTTAGGTACAAAACGCTCTAAACTTATACAATCGATGATCATCAAAATGGAGGAGGGTCTGACATGCACGGGTCATATTCGGCTGTTAAAAGGCCAATAAGATGTATATCTCATAAACTAATGAAAACAAAAAGATGACCTGAAAGAGCGGGGTGCATGGCTGGGGTTGTTGTGAGTTTACCAGACATCTCCACTCGCACATTAGGACTACAGTCTACAGTGCAGTCGATAATAAACTATTATTACATGAAATCGACTGCTTCGTTAATCCCACCACCAGTTATTCCGATAGCTCCCCACTCATCCCCTTCCACAACTTATAGCCTCCGCCCATCCCATGAAACCCCCTCCTCCCCCCCCCC
>KN884885.1:0-12241 GCA_000934455.1 Apostichopus parvimensis | reverse complement strand
CAAGTATATTTTCAGGTGATTTATACCAGAAGATATAGTTTTGGGGTGTTTTAAGGCTTAGGTGTCCGAAATTGTCAGTGTCCATGCTACTTGTATTAGCCAACTGCTAGTGCTAAATCAGTAAATGTAGCCCAACGTTAGTTAGATTATACTTTGTTTAAATGACACTAAGAAACAGGAGAAAGTACCAAACTTGAGTCGTCTAGCCTAACCTGCTGTAACTATTTGATCACTTATAAATAATCGTATCAATGGTTAACTTGTTAGTGTGAACGCACGTATTATGGTCAAATACCTTGTAAGATCGATCTGGAAAAACAAAACACAGGTTTTATCATGGGGGCAGCCATTTTAGAATTTAGGACATGTAATGCCAGGTACATAATCTCTGATGTGCCTATTTATTAATACAACTTGTACATTTATACTTTGAAAATCTTTAAATTGTTACCTTTTTTTATTTTCATATTTTAAGTACATATTTATGAAATTTTGATCATATCTTGAAGCTTTCATATTAAATATGTTTTGGGTAGAATTTTATTTATGGGTTATTTACATGGTTACGGTTTCCATGCGAGTTTAGTGCAGTGATAGCAGAATAGAAAGGAATCGCTTGACAATTCAGTGAGTTTAATCTTACCGATATTTCTTCCAAAACATTTTGACAAGTTAAAAGAAAAGACGTAGAACATATTTCATTGTTTCCTATGAACAAGTTTCTGAAATAGCCTAGTGGATGAAAAGTTATTAGAAAACACACGTCCAAGTTGCCATTCGGCTAACTGCGCATCCTCTGAGACTGTAGTGTAACGTTACGCCTGGCTGATACCTATTCCACGATACCTACGTCAGACACTCTCCTTGACCTTAATAAAAGTAATGGCCTAACTTAGGCCTTGGTTATATTGGTGTTACGACTAAGTTAGGCCTAAGCCTTATTATGTCTGGTAGTTTACCCTTACTCTGCACGTTTCCCAAATTCACAATTTGGTCGCACTACTCATATTAGGCTAGTGACAGTGTACGTCTGAGACAAACTTGGTTAGTTGTCCCATTCAGATCTTGCACATTCAGCATCTATAGCCTTAAATATCTAAGACTAAGAGATGTAAATCAGTGCAAACATAGCATTAACATAATAACAAGAAATATCAATTTTGCGTTGCTAATAATAGCAACTCACACCAAAAAATGGCATATTTAGAGCTATTACTTTATGAACTTTGCTCTGAATCTCTGATTATACATTATGAGATAAATTCATGAAATATTTTAACCAGTTTGACTTAGTTATACTAGGCTAGACTGTTACCATACCACAAGTGTAAGTTTTATAGTTTGATGGAATGTTTATTATTAACATTTGATTTTATTACACTAGGCCTAATTCATATTAATCATCTTTTTCAGATTTCATCCAGATGACAAAAATGGAAAATTCTGCAGGTGGTATGGACACAGAGTATTTGAAAACACACCTGGGCGATTGTTTATCTTCAGCTCTTGCAGAGGTTATTGAGAAAAGGCCAGCTGATCCTATTGAGTACATTGCACAATGGCTTTACAAATTCAAGGAGAATGAAGCTTATTACAAAATGGTAAATTTGAAGTCAGGACATTACAAACAACCCTACTATAAGTACAGAATGATGCTTCTATAAGCTAAATTGTTCACACAAATTCTATTGTGCTATATTTTAAACGTACATAGTTTCTTACATATAAGCCTTACATTAGTCCTCAGCTGAAAGAGAAACACCACCTGTAATGCCAAAGGTTTATCATCTTGAAAGTGCTACCAGTTTGTAACAAACTTTTCTGGAAGTTGTGGCAAAATCAAAATTATTTGATAACATTGATTATCATCATATTTGACAATTTTGACAATTAGAGAATACTACTCTGGTGTATACAGTGACAAAGGTTTAACATGGAAAAACCAGGTTTCGTTTCTCTGACATATTTGAGATCAATATGTAATGAAAGGCTTTGTCTTGTTTTATATTGCCTTCCAGTCTCCTTTAAAATTGATGATCGCATTGGTTCTTGTTTTAGGCTTCTTTCCAAACCAATTGCTTTTGCAGGAATCAGACTTTGCAGCCCAGTTGATCAAAGAACAAGAAGAATCAGAGAAGGAGAAAGAAGTTCAAGAGAAAATGAAGCAAGAAGCAGAAAAAATTGCCCAACTAGAAGCAGAACAAAAGAAGGTATTTGTGTCTTTTCATATTTGTCTCACAAAAGAGAAACATGTAAATACTGTACATTGTCAATGTAAGGTAAGATAAAAAGAAGTTCTTTTTCTGGATAGTTGCTGACATAAAAATCCCTTGTTTTATTGATTGATTTATGTATTTATTTAAATTTTGGCTTTGTCCCTTTCCCTCTTGGAAATAGGCTCTTGAGCCAGAACCACAGCCAGAAGAATCTAATCTTGCTCCTGTTTCAAGCAAAGATCGTAGCAATCTACCGGGGGCACCAAACTTAGAGACTGTACCAGAAGGTGAAGAAGTGCCGGAAGAGGAAGCACAAGGAAACAAAGAGGAAGGAACGGTTGTAGCGGAACAACCAGAGGTTTGTGAACATAACTAGAAAAGAAGATAATCCCCCCCCCCCCCCACCCCAATCGCTCCTCATGCATTGACCTAATTAATATCACCTAATGCAGACAGTAATGTTGTCCAGTTCCCATAGAAAATAATAGAATGAATTTTATGCCCCACATTGGAGTGATCTAAATTTCTTAGCTGGAATAACTATGAAAAAACATTGCCAACTTCCAAACTAAAAAGCTGTATAATGTAATGTATGCTGTCTTAGAAATATGAGTATCCTTTACAGAGTTTGCATTAAACATGTTGTATTCATTGTTACAACGGTTCTGAAGTGGCAAATGAGTAATAGACTTACAGTGTAATGTAAGTATAACACTACATCTCGACAATTTGATACTTTTTGTGAAAGTGTCACTTTTGTGTAACTTCACAAGTTAAGAAATATAGTGTTTTGGACATCTTGTCAAGTTATTATAAAACACATCATCTCAACATTTTCAGAATTCTGTCAAAATGTTTTGTTACTAGAACTTGACAAGTCAACAAATGTCAAGTTGACATACTGTCAATTTAAGAACAAGCGAGCTCCATGTGTTAACACAGCAAGTCAACTGCTATTTGACTATTTTCGGTCAGATGTCATGTTAGTGAGACTCGATGAATGAAGTTATAATTGAACGTAAAATTTGATAAGAAATTGATTGCCCTTCAGAAATTGCTTGCTCGGGCCCTTATAAAGTGTCATGAAGGAGGTACTGTAAGCAAGCCATTGTTAGCAAGTTCTGTCGGTCCCAATGTACTTCCGTTAAGGTAAACGTTTGAAAGTCCTTCCCATTATAATTGTTATAATGTTGTTATGCTATTCTTTTCTTCATAGGGTGAAGATGCTCCCGCAGGAAATGCAGAGGAGCAGCAACCTGCTCAGGAGGAAGAACAAGCAGCAGAAAAGACAGAAGGTACAACAGAAGGAGAAGCTGGAGCAACTGAGGAACCAGAAGCTGCTCCTGAAACAAAGGAAGAGACAGAGGGCGATGCCACATGATCGTCCCACCTCATCTAACAGATCTCTATCTCCAACTCAAACCTGTCAATATAATAAACTTGCGGAACTGGAAAAAAACGGCTGAGTCTGAGATAAGAGTATATGAAGAGGAGGAACTGGACAAGCATTGCAACTTCTTCCATGGTTTGATTTACAAAAGTAGCAAATCGTTCCTGCTGCTGTAGTAACAAAGTGGGATTTGAAAGATGGTTAAGAAGATAAGTAAAAAATAAGATTAGATAAGATAAAATAAAATAAAATAAGATAAGATAAGTAAAAATACCTGAGGGAGGGCAAGACTGCACATCTCAAGTGAAGTTTTGTCTTCTGAATTTGTGAATAAACATTCTAATTTTCGTTTATGCAGTTTAAACTTTAAACAGACAAACGTTTGAGGATTTACACAAGCTAACATTTATACGGTCATTAATTGGTTAATTCTGTCAAAGAAAAATCAATTGAAGATTAAGACTGTCATATATGTTGCTTCTCCAAAATGTTAATGGCATTTTGCAAATGTTTGTACAAATAACTTGTGGACTGGTTTGGGGGTGGTGAGTTAGGTGGAGGAGGGTGTAATGAAGAGGGCCTTATACTCCTGTACTCCTTTGTTTCAGAGCGGGAAAATCATTTTTAGAGAGTAGCAGTATCAGTCTATCAGAGTGCTAATAGTGTGACTATTAGTGAGCATACTTTCTACCATATTTAAGGGCAATACAGATTCAGTGTTGAGGAGAGATTGTTCAAACATTCAGAACTCAATGAGAAAGAGATGGTCCACTCCTGACACATCACTAGTCCAGTGAGATTATGGAGAATCTCAGGATGCTCTAACCATAGTTTGCTTGATGCAGTTTCTTCCAGTTAAAATATGCATCCCTGAAGAAAGAAAAAAATATCCTCTCCAGTTTTAGTTGTTGTAATATTTGTTTGATATATAGAATGTAAATACATTTTGCTCTGACTTCATTTACATCTGTGTCAAGAATATTTTCATTATTGCAGTAGCATCCTCAAGAACAGTTTGTTTTACAATTGCATGAAATATGCATGAACGATGTGGATAATGTTTCTCCTCCCCCCTACCATGTATATATAGTCCCTTGTATGTCTTGTGCACCAGGTCCTCCTCAGCCATGACACTTAACTCCCGCAACCCAGCAGCGTCTATGAGGACTGAGCACCCTACCCTTCAGAATCAAATGCATGAAAGCTAGCTTGGACTATGGAAATAAGGAAGCCTCGAAAACTGTAGATAAATTTACCTACGTCTGAAATAATCCATAGTTTGCGCGCTCATGGTCAAATGTCTAAAGTCGAAAATGGTGGCTATGTTCCTTCAATAAGCCTGATGGGATTGTTATGTCATTACCTTAATACAGTAAATAAATTCTTGTTATATCATTACCTTAATACAGTAAATAGGTTCTTTCAAGTTGTGACAATTTGAAAGAATGGCTGCCTCGTTCTTGAAATTTGAAGTCCCTTGGCAAAACCATTGCAGTCTCCCGCCTTTCCCACACCATTCCAGCCATGTCCCAATTCCCATCCACGTCCCTGTTCCAATCCATGTCCCCATTCCCATCCATGCCAGTGTTCCAGTCCATGTCCCCATTCCCATCTACGGTCCAGTTCCCATCCACGTCCCTGTACCAATCAATGTCTCTCCATTCCCATCCATGTCCCCATGGCCCATCCATGCCAGCGTTCCAGTCCATATCCCCATTCCCATCCACGGTCCAGTTCCCATCCACGTCCCTGTACCAATCAATGTCTCCATTCCCATCCATGTCCCCATTCCCATCCATGCCAGCGTTCCAGTCCATGTCCCCATTCGTATCCACGGTCCAGTTCCCATCCACGTCCCTGTACCAATCAATGTCTCCATTCCCATCCATGTCCCCATTCCCATCCATGCCAGTGTTCCAGTCCATGTCCCCATTCCCATCTACGGTCCAGTTCCCATCCTGGCCATCCATGCATGTGTTCCAGTCCATGTCCCCATTCCCATCTACGGTCCAGTTCCCATCCTGGCCATCCATGCATGTGTTCCAGTCCATGTCCCCATTCCCATCTACGGTCCAGTTCCCATCCTGGCCATCCATGCATGTGTTCCAGTCCATTCCCCCATTCGCATCCACGGTCCAGTTCCCATCCACGGTCTCTGTTCCCACCCACGGTCCCGTTCCTTTATATGGTCTCGTTCCTATTCACGGTCCCGTTCCCATCCACGTTCCTCATCCCAACCCTGCCATTGTCTCCCCTCGTCGGATCTCGTGATGGAAGCAAGATAAGGAATTTCCTGCCATTGTAGTCAGAGCAGTTCCAGTGACGTTTTGTTATCAGCTGGCTTCCCATAGCGAATACTCCGTAATCGAGTGGCCATGGCCGGCCGGTACTGTGTGATTTCTAAAAAGGTCTAGCGGATCCCTCGTCTCCCCTACAGCAAATGAGATTCGCAAATTTCTGTCTTATAAACGTCTCTGAAATGGATTCATGACAAATTTAGGAAAATGATTTCGAAGGAGAAAGAATGGGTATTTTATGCCAAAAATTTGTTAGCAGGGGGTGAGTAACAGTCAACAAATTTCATGTAGCGTACAACTAGTACAAGCTAAGTTACAGTAGTAATACTAGTACTATACTAATACTATGTACAATAATTGGCCAAGGCCTTCGCTATATACTAGTATAACTATAAGTAATATTACTAGAAAGTAGTATTATCAGCTTTGTAGCCTCACAAGTAACAGTAGAATTATCCCTACCCAGCACTGCTCAAACTTTTCAAAGTGAAAGCCACATTTAACATTTAGCAAAACCATGTCCCTATGGTTTGCTACTTACCCTTGGCTTTGCCTAACTTACAGTAACTTAGGTTTAGCCTAAAAATAGGTAGATATGTTTCATAAATAAGAACTAAACATTGCCAAAAATTGCTGTGACTCAGTGCCATTTCGTACTATTCAGATGGGTGCACTTGCCATTTATTCCAAGGTCTAATTCGTATTTTGTTTTTCATCTTGAATGTCTCAACTTTGCCATTGATAGAAGAATTGTTAACTTCTAGAGGGTAGGTCGGCAGTGACCTGAATTATGCAAATATTTAAGAGTAGGCTAGCCTAGACTTCATATTTAATCCAGTGTCACCACTAGGCCTAACTTAAGCCTTTCTAGTTAAAGTAACTTGCATCATTAAGCTGGGTTAGCATATATATTCTTTGGTTGAAAAGTGGGACACCGCCTGGTATTGCAGTTAGCAGACGACCGACAAGTTCGTACTTCGGCCTAGTTTAACCGTATGGCCTAAGTGACTTTCAATTTAACGCTACTTAAGAACTAATCCTGCAAAATAGCTACATTAATCCTAGTTTGTAGTGTTACTGGTAGAACACAGCTTGCTTGTTGAAAATGATTATATTATGTTTTCTGAAATAGTCAGATACAGTGGTGTTTTTATTTTTATTCCCAGCAGCAAAACAAGTCATTTTGTTGTGAGTTTGGACCTCTAATGTTTTTCAATAACATTCTTTGTATGATATATTTATTGAATATCAGAATTTTGTGCCTTTAGTTGGCACTACAAGTGTTCTGTAGAAGTTTATACTAAAATGTACCTAGTGATATTACTGTATCTGCTCTGTATAACTGTTTTTTATTGGTAGATCAAAATTAACGATCAATGAAACACTTAATCTTATTTTGTTGCATGAAGGTGTCGCTGGCTGCTGTGCTAAATCAACCATAGCCCCTTTGGACAGAGTGAAGATACTTCTACAAGCCAGACATAAACAGTATCTTAATTTAGGTGAGCTTTCGTTATTTCCCAAATTCCTTGCAGAGAATTCTTTTCGTAAATTTCACACAAAAAGTCCCAGTGCCAGAATCTGTGAGCATCTATACAGATAGGGTAAGGATCTGCACTGCACAGAAGACATCAGATAGCTGTTTGAAGATTTATTTCGTAGCTTATGTTTGTTCTTGAAATTAAGGTTTGCAAGTTATCTATTCGTCAGGTGCTCCAACGGGAAGAACATGGCATTGGTGAAGCAATCTTTGCTGATTGCGTTTCCCTCCTCAGGGCTCATTTTTAAGAAAATTTTGAGGTTGGCCTTCGGACAAGCTTGCCCTTCATATTCGGTTGTCCGAAGGATTTTTTGGTTGCCCAAATGAAAGCATTTGGATTTTTGGAATTGCACGCCTTGCATGAGAGCCGTACGTAAGTAATACTAAATTATGTATCGATTTATCCTTCTAGGTGAGTACCGTAACGTTAGGCTACACAGGCCTAGTCTATCGGCCTGAGGCTACAGGCTTCCTCTCTGTGACTAGTCTTACGGAGATCGACAACTCTTGAATAGAACTGTAACTGTGTAGAGTTATAGACATTTTATGTGGTGTATGACACTGTTCATGATTAATAATGTTGGGTTGCGGAAATTCCCTGGCAGTGAAAAACTATTTCCGTAATCATTTCTGATCATTTCCGGAGACAAAGGGTAAGCCCAGGTTATACAGCACATACATTGCAGCAACATAAACGAAGCATGCGATATACCCATATGCACAGTATAGTACTGCATACGCATTGCACTCGAAGTAACTCCAGCTAGCTTGTCATACGTGCGTGAGGCAGAAAGCAAGCATGGTCGCAGCCACCAGGGTTTGTAGTATACATGATACGTAACCATTAGTGCATATATGTACAGTATGCACATACAGTTAAAGTGTAGGACTTCCCGTTATTACAGAACTTACCAAAATGTGATTTATTTCTTATGTTGTTTTCTAATATGAATGGAGGATGATACCAACAACAAGCTACTTTAATTTTTTGGGGGCGGATATTTATTTTAAAGAATAGGGATATCCCAAATTTTGTTCGAAGTGTTGAACCCTTACGGCAAATAAGCTAGTCGTCCGCCGGACAACCTAAGAAGGGTTTTAGGATCTAGTCGTGGTTATTGGTCGTCTCGGACGATCGGACGACCGTTCAATTTGTATTCTGACAATACAGTTAGTATATCTCTAGTAAGGAAGGCTCAGTCAAATGATTTATGGAACTGTTAGATAGATTTAGGGGTGTCCGGTTATGTGTGAATGTTTTAAAATGGTTCGGTCAAAATATTGCAAAGTTACAACCCAACGCAAAAAATGCAGCCTTTGCTGTGTCCGTTCCAGGTAGCCACAACAGACGTTTGAAGATCATCTAACTAAGTCCTGTAGTGATGTTTGAGACATGAAATCGCCTGACCACAATTAGTTTTCTTATCGATTAGAATAAAACTTACCAGCCTTGAATTCACCCATCGCTTTGTTTCTTTATTGTAACTTAGGTGTCTGGTCATCCATCCATCATGTCGTTGATACAGAGGGCTTCACTGCCCTCTATAAAGGAAATGGCGCAATGATGGTGAGAATATTCCCTTATGGTGCAATACAGTTTACAACCTATGAGTGGTTCAAACAGAAAACAAAGAGGAAATTACTCTCTGGTTCATTAGCTGGTAAGTGCAGGTTTATATGCTAATGAGCAGTTAAAACACTTTTATTGATTTACAACTGTAATTAAATAATATTATCCTAAATTTTCCATTAAATTATTTAAGTGGGTTATTTTTTCAACCTTATGCATGCCTTGTACAAATATTGACCAAATTTTTTTTTCAACAGCAGGTTAATAAAAAGTTCAGGGTATTTGAAGTGCAAAGATTTCTAGGCATTTTTAACCTGTGTAAAACTAGCAATATTTGAGTGGGAAGTCAGGAATTTAAATCAGAAACATTAGTGTGTTGATAAATAATTTATATGATGTATTGCAGTATGATGATGCTGCAAGCCTTCATGAGATGTACTCAATGGGAGAGATAATCTCTCTTATCATTCTGAAAGCTGCAGAACTTGGATGTATTTATGGTGGTAAGCTGCCATATAGGGCAAGCCAGTTTGTATTATAAATATGTAGACATCACAATGGGTATGATTAGGTGGTTGTAACATCTAGTAGTAAGTAACATCACCCCAGACATCATTATTTAGCTCATTTAACATCTAGACTAGGGATATGTTATCTCTTTGGTAATGAGCACTGTAACCCATGGAAATATTGTTTCTGTTTCATATCATAGAATTTTCACACTCTTTGAATCTAGACAAAGTTTCACCAAAATTATGGAAATAAACATCAATAGCAACCCCCTAAAAAATAAGATTTTTTAATAGATCTGTATTTCAGCTTTATTCTAACACTCAAACCAAGTCTATAGCTAGAACGGTTGGGAAGTAGGTTTTTTGGGCACAATCCGCCCAGAAAACGGTTAAGGGATTAATTAAGCTAACTTGCATGCAATCGGTCATCTCTGCCATTGATAGAAGTATGTTCCCAGTAGGCAGCTTGATGAGGACGTAAACAGTATTTAATTCCTCTCACTCGGATACTGTAAGTAACGGTGGTGTAGACACAGGTGTGTGTGCTGTCTAACGTTTTCATTTCTTTAATAGGTATGTGTGCTGTAATTACAACATACCCTTTGGACATGGTCAGAGCAAGACTGGCCTACCAGGTCAAAGGTCAACATCTCTACAGAGGTATCTTCCATGCTGCTCAGTCCATTTGGCAACAGGTAATAGAACGATTGAATGTAAGGTAGACTGTTAATGGTTCCCTGCTCTCAACTCCCACAGCCAGTAAAGATGCATACCTGTAAAACAGGGGTGGGCAACCTTTTAGAATAAATGGGCCAGATATAAGGAGTGAAAAATTGACTGGGCCGCACCTAACCAACAACCTGCTGTTGATTTCAAATGTTTGATTCCAGGAGGACTTTCAAGCAATAGGTGTGTGTACTTACTCTGTATTCACAAAACCATAATGTCAATACAGTACAGTTGATAATTAATGGGGAAAACAGGCCTACCTGACAGCATCATTAGTGCCGATAAATTCTAAGCAGCTAGCTCGTTTTTTGTGATGATGTAAAATAGATTGATTTTTTTTCTTTTTCTTGAGACATCTCACGGGCCGCAAAAAAATCACTGGTGGGCCGCATGTGGCCGCGGGCCGTAGGTTGCCCCTGATGTAGATGTACCCCTGATGTAGAACATCAAAAAATTACCTTTCATACATTGGTCAAAAATTCCAACCCAGAAGGAATCAAGTTATGAGAAAATGCATAACTGTCTAAAAGAGCTCAGCTTGTGCATCAGAGACATTGGCTGTCTGAACAAATTTGTCAGGGCTATTCAAGAGAACACAACTTAAATGTCATGTTATTTCTGTGATTTAAGGCAAAATGGTGCATTTTTGCCTTTAATTTAATAGCATAAGAAAAAGAAGAAAAAATTATTGGGGATTCATTTGAGTGGAAATAAAGCAGTAAATTTACATTATAAACTCCTTTGTTACTGGCGAGGTGATAAAAATTGGAATATAAGGGATGCTAATTTGCCTAAGTTGGTTACTGTTGCTAATTCACATTTAAAAGGATCTTCAAGGTTAGTTACTATTCTTAGCTTTTCCAAGGTAAGGTAGCCTTCATTAACATTCATTTAGGACACTGTAAATGCGCATTGGATTTTGTTTTTCTTGCTTTGTGAAAAACCTAATTTCAGAGTGATGGTGTCATTATTCTGTGAGGATATAGTAGGAACTTACTGTAATATGTATCAATTTTTGTTGGTTGTTTGTTTGTTGATTGGCTGTTTGGTTGTGCAATACTGCCTTTTAGAGAGAATGGAAATGGTAAGAGGGATATGCACATTGTGTTTTTAAACAAAAGGAATGATTTTGAGTTTGGTTCAACAATAAGAAATGCTATCTTATTTTTTCTCAATGGTTACTTTTTTATTTATTTTTTTGTCTTTTAACAGGAAGGGAGATTGAGAGCTCTTTACAGAGGTGTCACACCGACGCTGATAGGAATGATACCATATGCAGGTATTAAACAAGTGACAAACTGATATAAAATTGTTTGATGACAGAATGTAAATCCCATTCCCCCATCTCACAGGTTAAAGCATGTACTAGCTCTTGCATTTTGAGCAGCAATTTGGAACTGTATTGGGACTTTGCTTCTTTTACAAAACAAGCTTCACATGTTCATGTTAATGTTGACACGTTTAATCGTCTTCAAAAAGGGTTGAAGTCTTTGGAGAAACGTACCTCATCATAATAATATGATTGTAGTACTTTTGACGTATCAAATAAATACAATATTACCTGATGTCATCCTTTCAATTTAATGCACCAAGCTTTAAAATAACTTGTGCTCAATTGATTTGCAAAATGAGAGGTATTACATGGCAAATTTAGATGCCTTTAAAGGCATTGAAGACTTGCCCCAAACCGCGTGCCGCCATCTGCAAAAGTTATCTTTCCGTTGCTTGCAAGTGAAGTTTTTTTTGTGTCGCTATAAAACGGACAGTAATGAAACGTGATACCTTGTTATCTTTAATCTAGACCTGAGATGTCCATCCCTGCTATGTACACTGTGTTGTGGGTATTGAAAGTAGCTGCATGTAATGACTGTGCACTAGTGTTTAATTACCGGCGGTAGCAAGCTGTGTGTGTATTTTCTGGGATCGATGGTGGTGTCTAACACTTCTGTAACACCTCATTCGAAACTAGGTCAGATTACCGGCATGA
>KN884884.1:73283-85926 GCA_000934455.1 Apostichopus parvimensis | reverse complement strand
TTGGATTTGATTTTAATTATTTTAATCTTTGAGAAAAGACCCTTTAACCTGCTGCGTTCCATCAACTTTTTTGACTAGCTATATATAGTCTACTCTAACACACAGACTATTAGGTGAGTTCCTCAGATGCCAATCAAAGTTCTTTTATAGCCTCAAATGACATGTTTACAATGTTTTACAAATTTGTCAAGGAATGTCATCCGAAAGGTGATCTGTTGTTACATGAAGTCAAAAGAACATATTTTTGGTTTAGTTAGAATTTTTAAAATATTGAATTAGAACTAACATAAAGGCTAGTACTGAGGAGCCAATGTCAGCAGCAATTTAGCCTGAAAGAAGCATTCCAGAGATTGAGCATATTATTTTAAAGATAAATTTCTTGAAAAACCAGAATAGCAATAGAAACATTACCAGCACTCCTCAAGTATTTTCTTGAAATTCTGCCTAAAGTCATCATTTAAAGGGTCTGTGTTTGTCAAGTGTACTTCTTCTCGAGCTTTAAGTTTGTACTCATCAGTGGAAAATTAGTACTTATAACCGAGAGGGGGGGGGGGAGGGGGGGACTGTTGTACCATCACTCCAACCCACCTCACTTGTACTAGCACTAAGCATATCAAGTGATGAATATTTCCCCGATGGCTTGAATCTAGAAACATTGGATATTGAGGAACACTATTCATTTGATTACAGTTATTTTATTAGCATCCAAAGAATTTACACTATTATTGAGTTGGTGTTAGGTTTAGGTGAGTAGGAATACTTTTTGACCAAAACTTTAAGCAGCCATCTTTTTTTATGAATAATGTGGTGAAGTTGTTAGTTGGAGATGTCATGGATGGTTGGTGAAAAAAGTTTGGTTGAAACTCTATTGATTCCTAAAGCTTTTAATTAAATAATATTTTGCACCTTGATAGAGATTTTAATTTTTTGTTTTAAATTCCAAGAGATCTTGGAGATTTGGTGGAACAGTTTTGTTCTTACTCTTGTGTTTTGATCCTTGATAAATGAAGCTTTTGAAGCAGGCAGTTCACCTTGTAACATGAAGGTTTTATAGTATGAATATACTATTTTCCAAAAGCAATGAGAAGGCAGGGGAAGAGCATGAAACATGGAAGTTCAATGTTTGGTTAGAAAATCCAAATAATGGGTTATTGGTCAAAAAAATGAATTGTTACAAGAGAAAGCTCTACTGAACGAAAAAGAAATTTTAAAGAGCTCTGTGACTATTTGAAAGACTGAAGTTTCCAATTTATTTTCATATCCAGCTCAAACTTTGCTCAAGGAGTTTACCAAGATGCTTCTAATGTCAGTTTCCTGCCAAACCCCTTCCATGGCTTGTTGAGATCTCACACTCAACTTGTGATTTGAAAGTTTGAAAATTTCCAGTTTTTGACCCCCCCCCCCCTTCTGGTGTGGAAGGTTTTCTATCCATTGTTGGAGAAAAGAAAAAGTATTTTCTGTGAAGTATGCATACTTTGAACCTCATTGTACTCAAATATGTTCCCAAAGGGCATGCATCTTTTGCATTATATAGTGATATTTTTAATGGACGCTTTAAAGCACATGATCCAGTTTTTGTAAAACATCTTTTTTTCCCTGCGTGTTATCCCGGACAGCTGAACAATGAAGTACAGTACCTTCTGATGATTGTGAGGATTAAGAGAGATCAAAAGAGGGATTAGTTAGATTTGCCAAAGTCTTGCCTTGAATCATGTTATTATACTAATCTTTTCTCTTCTTGTGTCAACTAAGTATCTTTTAAATCTTTTCAAGTAGCAATTTTATAATACCAGTCATATTTAAAGAGAAAGTTTGTCATTAATTGTATGAAAATTTTTTTTTTTTTGTAATAAAATTTTTTCAAGTTGAAGGTACTATCATAAATATGGTGTCGAAATGTGCTACAAAGAAAGTGCGGAATATGAGCAACATGTCAGAGCCTTCCATTCTCTGATAACTGAAAATGGTGGTTAGACAAATTTATGTTTTAATTTTTTTTTTGAGAAATCAAGAAAGTATCACATAAGAATCTAACATGCAGAATTAGGTTGAAAATATTGAGAAATAGACATTTATCGCACACTTGACTTTGAAGTTACGGCATGAGTTGTAACCATCATGAAACTGTTTTCATTTTCCAAATTGTTGGCTTTCCAAGAGTGACTGGCTTGCAGAGATGCAGCTCTACTCTTCAACTGTTGAATCAGAAAAGAAAGAGAGTTGTGGTGGGAAGGGGGTGTTGGGAGTAGCAAATACTGCAATGTTTGGAAAGGTACAATCTTGAACTTTATGTCAAGGCTGAGAGAAAAAGAAAGAAAGAGAGAAAGACAAGAAAAAGAAAGAGCCTAGAATAAGGAAGAGAGAAAATCACATCAAGAGCTTAAAGCTGCAAGTTATCCTTCAGTACACATTCCGTTGTGAAAAATGCCATTTTTGTAAGATATTGAAAAATTCAAAATTGTCTTCTTTGTGGCCTCATGAGGCCAAGAGTCATGCCTGTGTAACTACTTCCTTGCATGGGTAGAAAACTCTCTGAAAGAAGAGGGCATCATTTGAATGCAGTTACTGTAAGACAAGATGCATTAAATACATTCCTTATGGTAGAAACAAACATACTAAATGGATAGGCAATTTCTCTGAGAATGGCCGCAAGTAACGACAGACTGTCTGAAAGATTGACTTTAATGATTGGAGCAGGGTAGTCACATGGATCCAGGGTCACTGGGGGAGGGGGGGGGTGGGAGTGAGGAGAAGAAATAGCGTATATTCTTAGGTGGCAATACGTTATGGAGAAAAACATTTATTGATTAAAGTTTTGAAGTATTTTATTGCACTTGTTGAATGAAATTATACATAGAGTAAACTTTTGCTGCAAATTGTCATTAAAAGATCAAAGTGCTTACACTGTGCTATAGTACTTGGTTAGTCACATTAGTATGCAAGCACAGTAATTACACACAGCTTAGTCAGTTGAGAGTTATATGGGCAGCCTTTATACGATCTCCATCTTATGAAAACTAAGATTGGGTGCTATACATTCATTGTTTGATATGGTAATGCCATGTGCAGTGTTTCAAGAGAAAACATGATGAAATTTCTATAAAAAAAAAAATTGCTTTAAAGCTTTGGTGCTATATCTTTATATTAATCAGACAAATATTAATTGTATTACAATGACAAAGGATGTTATTATTTTTCATTTTAATATTCACATTCTATTTAATGTAATATTTTTCGACCCACCGTTTTGAAAGCTTGAAATTTATGTATCTGGCGATCATAGAATTATGTTAAGTTGAAAGTTATTTAAAAGTGAAATTCCTGACGGTGAAACAAATATTTACTCAGACAGCTGCATGTTACTGTGCAGTAGTATGAGGTATCTTTCACGCAGCAGTGGTGACTTATATAAGAGAGTAAGAAAAAAGGGTTGATATTTCTGAATGTGTTCATTGTAGATTCTAGTAACAGTTTCTATGCGGTGTTTGAGGTGTGTATTACACACACAGCACCATTTAGGTAACAACGTCATGATAATACGGTTACAGTCTTGATGAAAGCTGATTCAGGTTTACAGAGGATCAGTTAAGTCGTTTAGTTTTCGTGCCCAGGTTCTACTCTTAGGTGACTTTGCTGTTAGGTTGCCTGCCATAGTAGTCTTGTGTATACTGTACACAATATATACTGTATATATAGTATACTGCATATATAGTATACTGTATATGTAGTATACTGTATATACAGTAAACTGTATATGTAGTATACTGTATATACAGTATACTGTACACATATTTCATTTATAAATACAAACTTGCTCTACCATGCCATATGTCTGTTGAGCTACAAAAGGCTACATCATAGTGTTTATACCATTGTTACCATGACAACAAACTGTGCTGGTAGTATTACAGCATGTATCTTGCAAACTGCACAAAATTAAAATGACAATAGTTAACCCAGCACATGGCTTAAACATTGCACCAGATTTGTTAAGTTTACTGTTACATGGCAGTATGTTGTAGTGAGGAAATCTATTGATGCATTACAGCATATCTAGAGAATCTTATGACTATTTACTATACATAATCCTGTACTGTATTTGTGGACTGGATACCTAAAAAAACAAAAACAAAAAGAGTTAAAAAATGAAGGGGGAACATTGAAAATGGAGTTGTAACATATGTAAGAAACTTGATTGAACATGATCAAGTATGTTTTTTAACTGGCAGCAGTATTCTGTAACCTTACTAAACGCAAAGCAAACCATATATCGTGCATCACAAAACAGTTTTATGCATAATCATCAAGGATTGATATTTAAACAATGCCCTAAGGTTGTTCTGATACATGGCATAGTGATATAGTACATGATCAAGTCAGGAAGCTGACAAAATTGATTTATTAATTAATACAAATGAATGCAGTATCAGTAAGAACTATCAGAACTCTAATCAAACTTAAGGCTTTTCCGCTTTGTAGAAGTAGATACTTTCTTATAGCTTTATCAAATTACAATATTTTCTGCTATTTTCTAGCCATTTATGGAGCTTTTTCTGTATTCAAAGAGGAAACCAAAAACGTGGGAATAAAAATAATGCATCAGATATTGTTGTTGTTGTTTTGTCAATTATTTGCCTTCCCATGTTTTAATACAAGAAGTTATTTCCTTTATCTTTAATCTTGTACTTTTCTGTTACTCCTGACTTCAACAACAACAACAGCATGAGTACAACAGCATGATTACGAGTACAACAGTATGAGTAGAAGTGAATTCCACTTGATACCTTGTGACTACAAGACTGAGTAAAAGTTCTTCCTAGTATTGATACTAGTACCTACTAGTACAATACTAGTGTGATACTAGTATCTACCATTATGATACTAGTGTGATACTAGTATTGATAGTAGATTTCAAAAATGCTTGAGTAAAGTACAAATCCAAAAGTTAAAGTATATGGAACTATACTAGAGTACAAAGACATACTCAATGCCAGTCTATGCAGTGTTTCATACCGAAAGTATGAACAAGAATAGTCAACAATAGCCAATAGCCAATAACAATAGCCAAGCATTGAAGCAATTGAAGCAAGCATTGAAGCAAACCAACAATAGCCAAGCATTGAGTCAATAGCCAAGCACTGAGTCAACAGTAGCCAGGTATTGAGTCAACAATAGCCAAGCATTGAGTTAACCATAGCCAGGCATTGAGTAAACAATAGCCAAGCACTGAGTCAACAATAGCCAGGCATTGAGTCAACAATAGCCAGGCACTGAGTCAACAATAGCCAGGCACTGAGTCAACAATAGCCAGGCATTGAGTAAACAATAGCCAAGCATTGAGTCAACAATAGCCAAGCACTGAGTCATTAATAGCCAAGCACTGAGTCAACAATAGCCATGCACTGAGTCAACAATAGCCATGCATTGAGTCATCAATAGCCAAAGCACTGAGTCAACAAGAGCCAGACACTGAGTCAACAATAGCCAGGCATTGAGTCATCAATAGCCAAGCACTGAGTCAACAATAGCCAGGCATTGAGTCAACCATACCGTCAATAGAAGCATCAACGTACAGTCAAACCTAACTATATGATGAAACCAGAAGTAAACCACAGCATCAACATAGAGTCAAGAATAGCATGAACCTAGAGTCGACCACAGCATTGACATAGAGTCAAGAATAGCAAGAATCTAGAGTCGACCACAGCATCGACCCAGAATCACACGTAGCATCAACAGAGTAAAATCTTGAGCATAAACAGGAAACATTTTGCTCATACATTCCTTCATGTACTAACATTTCTTCCTTGTCTTTACCTGCCTTGAATATTTTTATAGTATCCTTGGTCCAACATCACCTTAAAACCCACCTGCCATTTTCTTCAACTATTGAGCACTTTGTTATAAAACTTAAAGGAGAAGTGTTATCTCTGCCATTATCTGAATGGAGAGAAGATAAGTCTGTTTTCACATCTTCAAGGAACGTCTTTGGTGCAGGCATCTGGAATCTGAACCTGAGACTCAAGGAGCAACCGTCTGCAACCTCTCTGTGATATCTCAGCGAAGGAAACCAGAAAACTATCTCACCTACCAATTAAAATGAAATATGCAAACAGGTCACTATTGTTATCTTTATAATCAACATGAACTAACTCATCATTTGTTTGGCAGACAGTGTGTATTATCGATATGTACAGAGACTAACATTAAAGATTAAATAGTATTAAAATAAAATTAACCACAACAATCTACCACAATCTACCTTTTCAAGCATTCTTTAATACATAGAATGAAACGAAACACTATGAAGCTTAACATTTTCTGATGAAACTACAGTCTATTCAGACAGACTTAAATTACTACATAACCTTCCCTGAAGGAATAAACACAGAAATGAAAAATTAAAAGCAAATCTTTGTTATGATTTGAAGGTCATCAGTATACCCCCTCCCCCAAATATGCAAATTAGGTCAGTCATGTGTCAATTTTACCACCTCCATCAGACCCTTTCTTCTCACCCTGAGATTATTTACATGGCCTATATTTAACACCCCCCTCTATATGGGAATGATAGGACAGATAGGAATGCAGTTTCCTATGTCCATTGCAATTTCTATCATGCTAAACTTTGGGTCTAGACTTGTAATATTTATTCTTATAATTTTCTTCCTCAAGATTATTGATGAAGAGTATCCCATTTGTTATTCCAATCACTTGCAAAATGTTGACAACATTCCTCTTATTCTTGCTTTAGCCTCATCTCCAAATTACAAGGACCATTTCAATAGTTTTTTCTTACAAAGAACCTGCATATGTTACTAACACAAAAACATCATTGTTTTAAGCTAAGATTACAAATTTTTAAACTTCTTGTGCTCCAGCGAAGTTCTTCTGAATGGTGATTGAAAAAATGAATACTACATGAAAGGTTTCCTAATACTACTGAGTGCATTCAGAGAGCCTGTGTGAGAGATTAGCTTAATAGAAAGAATCCAGCTGCTTACAATGAAACATTCCAAAGATTGCAATCCAGATAGGAATGACAACTTAATAGAAATGTTACTTTTGATTACTCTACCAGCCAATTCATTGAAATATGTAATTGTAGAACGGATTATAGAACAATTGTTTTAATGAAGGGTAGAAAATGTATCAAGGCCTTGAAAGCAACCTCCTTTACACTTTTCTTACTCCGTCCTTCAGCCATATAACAAAATGAAATGCGAAATCACTTTGGTGGCCATATTGCCTTATTAGTCAAATGACCTTGTTGACCTTTGTCATGAATATGCAGTTTTACAGTCTATGAATGCTACTACAAGATCCAAATAACTACCTGGTTGTAGGAATAGCCTCATAGGTTTACTCCACGACAGCTTGTCATGTTCAACTATTGGTCTGGAGAAACTCCAGGCTGTAACACCGGAGAACTGAAAAAGAAAAGATAACTTTTGTTAACATGGGTTATCATATGATACTGTGGAATAATTTTAATCAGGATAGAATCCATTCATCATTACGCCACCCTCCTAGTGTTTCTATTCATAAGGGCTTTTCCATTTGCATTCTTGTAATAGTTTAGTCCTGTACAAGGACAGTATGTTTGCAAGAACCAGTATGATACACTATCACAATACAATATCACAATTCACTAGCACAATACACTATCACCACTAGCATGATACACTATCACCACTAGCACAATATGCTATCACCACTAGCATGATACACTATCACCACTAGCATGATACTTTATCACCACTAGCACAGTACACTATCACAATACACTATCACAATTCACTAGCACAATACATTATCACCACTAGCATGATACACTATCACCACTAGCACAATACACAATCACAAAAGCAAGCAAGCTGAATGAGTCTTGAAGCTTCCTAACAGAACATTTAATTCTGCAAGGATAATGCAAGGGAACACAGCCTTAATGAGGTATTAATCCTTTTTTCTTCATCACTTTAACATGGAATAGGATTCATTTTGTGGGATATTTCACAGTGAGCTAGTACAGAATAGGCTTTCCCACAATGTTATCACTTTGGTAACAAAGTTATTGAGAGTTAGTTTGATAATGTAACTGCTCTGTTTTTAATGTGCTTGTACAACTGAAGGCAATATGGACAAATAAAAAGGTTTAGATTAAGAAAAGAGTAAAAGCTTGTATTCAAGAGTAACAACAGCTAATCCAGACAAGTCATATTGTCTTAGAATCTATAATACAATTGATGTGTCACTAACTTGACTCATATATAAAACACCAACGAACAGTGCTGTTTTTACTTTAGAGTGAGATTAACAGATATAACCCTGTCCTCCCCTCACACCTTACTATGCAATCTCTACCATTACCTGTGCAGCCATAAAGCTTGTGCATGATTCTTCCACATATGGTGGTATTCCTGTACCAGCAACTCCAAGATATAAAGTATCCATGGATACGATGGAACCGTTGCTAACAGAGGTAGAGAAATCATCTTCTATAAAATAAGGCATCTGTATCTGCTTTAACTGTTCCTGAAGAAATCAAGAAACCTAACAGTTGTTAAAAGTAAATTTGGAAAAAGCTAAGAAAACTAACAGTTGATAAAACGTAAATTTGGAAAGAGCTGAGAAAAGATTGGCTTAAGTGGACTTTGAACCAGTGTCCTTAGAACCACCAGTCCTGAGCTCAACAGTCAATTCTGTGTTCATGATTTTGATCTAAGAAGTATTTATAATATAGTATTTTTCATAATGCTAACAATAACAAATGCTTTTTCTTTTGGGTTGTTTATAACTTATCCATTTTTGTCAGTAGATCAAAACTTTCAGGAAAGAATGGTGTGTCGTTGCTTGAAACGCTAGTGTGATGATACAACATTTCATCATGTCAAATGCCATGTATATCTTAATTCTAAATCCAGTGACTAGTATTAATTCAAACAGATCTGTATGATAATGAACATACTGTGCTGTGTATAACTTACAATATAGTTAATGTATTTTGTGCTTTGGCACGCAATGGGTTGTCCACCCCACAATGCATAAGGCCTCACAATCAAAACCACCAGGAGCCAAATTATGTTGCTATGTAATGGTTGGAAACCTGAACCTTCAATAAACTGGGTACCTCTGGGTTTGTGAATTGAGACAGAATTATCATGTAAATTAACAAACCTTAAAATGCTTTCTATTAGGCTCGCTGGTCATGTCTATTTCTCCGCTAGCACATTCATCTTCCTCATACCCAGACCTCGCAGTTATGTCGTTCAGCGGATGGTAGCTTCCACTCTAAATCAAAAGAAAATGACAAAATTTTAGCTTTTCCACCGAAAAGTATCACTTTGGAAAGTTTTGTGTTTAGAGGTGAAAGACCTGTCACACTGAGAGCAGGTTTCATACAAAACTGAAATATCGTAAGGTTTGAAGAAACCTGAAATATTGTTAGGTTTGATACAAAACTGAAATATTGTTAGGTTTGAACAAACCTGAAGCCACATGTAACCATCATTAAGGTTAATACATAAAACATACACACATTAAATATATAACATTAACATTTAAAAAACAATATGCATAGAGCTAACCTACATATAAACATTGTTCCCATAACACCTATTACCCTAAAATTACCCATAAGAAATGCACTCAATACATGTACAATTTCTGACAGGGAATCAATAACGTTTCTGTATTTATACTTTTGTTATTCAAAACAAATTACTTTAATTTGCAATATAAACTTCTTTTTCAGTTTAGTCGACACTGTTGCTAACCTGTTGTGGATTACTCAATGGATATTGATCAAACTAAGACAAATGATTTGTTCTTTCTTCCCAATGGAAGGTTAATTAACGAATAATTCATGAAAGGTAGTAATCACTAGCGAAAATCAAGTTGGAAACTTCAAAACTTTGAATTATACTTCAATATTGATATTGATTGAGATGAAAATTGATTAATCAAACTAATGAGCTAAAGTGTTATGGAATGATGGACTCTCAGATCACTGATCACAGCTCAACAAAGATCAACACAGATCAACTCAAAACAAGGTGCTTTAATGTTTATATTCCTGTTGACTCTAAATTACTTAGTGTAACTACACTGTCTGTATCATAAGGTGAAGCGTAACAAGCTAAATAGAGAATTAAGGAGTCAAACATCGACAAAATTGACACGAAACAACTAAAAAAATTGGAGGGTATATTCCTGCTAATTAATAAATTAATCAGTGTCACTTTATTATGGGTATTTTAAGGTGAAATATGCTGATATAGTAAACCAATGTTGAATATACACAATGAAGACTTGAGAATTATTTAAAGACAACTATCTCCTACCTGCATAGCATATTATTTCATATCAATATTCTTTACAATCAATCCTAGTTCCGATGACCAAATTACCTGCAAGTCAAGGTATTCTACATCTGGGTACATTTTGATGAAATTAGGACAATCCCAGTCACTTGGCCAGGCTATGCAGAGAAAATGGAAGTAAAATTAAAGACATATTAATTTGCTTTGGTTTCCAAGCTGCATATATGTTACTGAATGTTTTAAATCAGGAGGGTGAAATTTATGACCACAACATCGGCTGTTTATACCAGGTTGGAGGTTTTATTCTGTTGTCAGAGCTAATGTGTGTGTAATCATTTCTGAAGACACTTTCCACATTGTTTTGGCAGAAGGATCATTATCCTCATAATGTTGGAACAATTCACTAAGCAAAGAAGTAATGGCATAGTAATATAATTACCAAAGTAGCAACATGAGGTACTTCATTGCCAACTTTTGTTTTTCAAAAGGAATGAACATTATGGGGCAATCACCATAGCAACAATTTCCCAAGATATATTTTACTCCCATTGGTGGTAAATGTTTGATACTGCAGGTCCCTCTGGTTTGATACCTATGCAAACCTTTCTTGCAAACTCAAGGGCATGCAGGTAGCAAGAAAGCAAGACATTAAACATTGTTTAATGTTTAGATTTCTCTATTCGGTGCCTGTTTATGTAATTCAAGGAGGAGAATGTTAAACGTACATCTCATTGCCTCTGTCAGAATGAATGGTTCCCCTTTGTTGATTTGCTCTTCAAAATCTGTTTTGCTGATATCATGAAATCTTCTTACTTGATGATAATCCTGCTTTTCCAAGAATGCTCTTTCTTCTGCCGAGATCCATGGTGGACATGGTGAAGTCATTAAGTTTAAGACATCTGCAAGAGGTACAGACAGTTTATACAGAAATGAATAACTTCAATTATAAAGTTACCAAACCCCCCCCCCCCCCACCCCAACATAAAAAGTGGTACAAGGTTTCTATAGGAAGGAATATTTATGGTAGTAAATAACCTACTAACACACAAATTCAAAAGTTGTACACCTTTACTAAGCTCAGAAATAACAAGTATTGAAGCAAAATTTTTCTGTAAGATTTTGTTCCTTGTGGCGTATCTTTCATCATCGAGTACAATCACTCCTCCTAGTTATAACTAATATAAACATTCAGCATTTTTCAATCCAAATCCAAACTGTTCGTTGCTGTAGTTACAATACGAGGGTGGCATAGTGAGTAAACATTGCATAATACCAGATACACTCAGTGCCTGACAGTTACATCTAACTCAGATATTTTGATGAGCTTAGCTAAGGCAACTTTAAAAGTTGTAACATTCCTGTGATAATAAAATACTTGGCAGTTTTCAACTTTTCATATCTTGTGAAGACACAAATATATGATATGAAACTGGGACATTTCAAAATATTAATACTGTAAAGCACAGGTCTGTAAGAGCCTACAATAACAGAAACAATTTGTAAACCAAAAGTTCAACGGTGTTACATGTACCTTGTTGTAAAAAGTTAATCTTCTGTAACAGTTCTGCACCTAGGACTGTGGAAACACAGAAATATAGAAATGGAATTGTGATTTTCCAAAAGACTATGACAGCCAGGGGAAGACTTGCTGCTAAGATAACGCCAACAACAGGTTCGATTTTTCTTTCGTCCGGAGAAATGTTGGAGGCTCCTTTGCCCCATCGTTCACTCTCTTCTTTCTTAGGTACTTTCTTTCTACTTGTAGTTGAAGTCATTCTGCCTGCTACAATAAAAATTAGATTTATATCAGCAAGATCAGTATACTGGGATATAGGTGTGATATTCTTCATCACTTATTAATTGCGAAGTTATGATCAACCATTTGTGGGTGAAAACAATCTGTTTTTCTGTTTCATTATTGATAACACTGCACTATCTGACTATTAGATGGATTCCCATGTTGAAAGCCATATTGATGCAAGTACTGCAGAACTGTTCACCTGTTATCTACACATGCAGACTCAGGGAAATTTATTTTCTATAGTTACTCATGTACCTCCTCCCCCCCCCCCCCCCCCACCCAACCACATCCCTCCCAGGTGAGAGTTTTGAAATTATCAGTGCCAAAGTAAGGCAGATGTCATGAATCTTTGTTCCTGAAGCTTAGTCTTGCATGCATTTAGTTACCAAATGTCTTCAACCATTTGAGTTATGTAAGAGGAACCCTTAACTCCCTCCTCCCCAATTCCCCCCCCCCCCCCCAAGTCACACCACCTTCTTCTCCTTCTTCAGATGAAATTTGGCAACCCACATGTAGTGCA
>KN884884.1:62661-72998 GCA_000934455.1 Apostichopus parvimensis | reverse complement strand
TATCCAGATATAGCCAGATATCAAACCAGATATGGAATTTGAGTAAGGGCTAGTACCTGTACACTAGTGCAGGCTACAGCAAGAATAGTATGCCTACGTTATGAAGTTGACTAGGCCGGAAATTCGGAGAACAAACTATCTCAGGCCTATCTGTTCAAGTTAGAGTTAATTTTATGCTCACGTTGGGCCTTCGTTCGACTCTGAGATGTTATGCTAGATCGTACGTTAGGCCTATATTACTGCTTAGCAATAACTACTTACTTAGTAATTACTAATAGCCCACTATGTAGCCGACTAACTCTAAGCAAAGACGAATACTATTATTACACAGGATACTCATATGTGTCCATTTTCTAATTAATTGACAGTCATTACAAGCCTAGTACAGTACTGTACTATTACTGTACTACTGCTAGTGCTAGGCCTAAGGGCATAAAATTAGGTCTAGCCTGGCTAGACCTACTTGCTAACGAAGTGCTTCACCTTTATACATTGGATTAGATACCGCCCCCCCCCCCCAAATTAAAAACATATGATATGAATTTTGCATACCTGGCACTGAAAATTTCAGCTCGGTAAAAGTGACTTGTCAGAAACTGTCATTTGTGATGTTTTGGTCGTGATGTTATTGTTACTGAAAGTTGTCTGCCTGTACAGTACATTCCATTTAAACGCCAGGCCAACCGTACTATAATAGTCATCGCTGACACTGCAGTTTACGAAGAGTACTGTAATGTTGAGCATTCGTACTCGCGATGAAAACCAGGACGGCATTGCTAACCCTGACAAAGAAACATGCGCTTTTCTGGGGGCAAGCAACATATCACACGCTTTATCACCGTTGGTTCACAGTGCTGCGCATTTCTGCTTGGCAGTAAATTTGGTCATAGTCATACATGGAAGGAAGTTCTTTTCATTTCTGTTATTGTGTGAAGAACTTTGACCGAAACATCGCAAGAAGAGCTTTCAGGTAGGAACTATTTTTCTGTGCCGTTAAGTATTTGCAGCTAAGTACTCTGGGTCTTACCCGTGGACGTGATATTGATCATGCAAGGTCTAGTTCCGCGAAAATCAACACCATGTCGTAATCCTATTTGTAATGTAGGGCGAGAGAATCCTAGCGGTAACAGCAGCCGCAGAAAACTTGTTTAACATAATTCAGATATTATTTTCATTTTTAGTGTGGCCAAGGGCAGATCATATTCCCTGCAATGGGCAAACTAACTCGCCGAAGGACAAGGACTCGTGCACAGGCAATTGGGAAGAAAGGCCCAACAAGCTCTCAGAATGACCAGGATTTAAATTCAATGGAATCGGTTTCTGAAACACAGCCTGAGGTAAAGTTTTCCAAGTATCAATTTGAGTTTCATGAATCATTGTCGTAGGTTCATAGTTAGCTATTCACTACAGAATTGCTTTTATGCTATGATTATCAGGGATGTAGTTCCATTTTGCAGCAGCTACAGTAGGCAGTATAAGTAATGTTAATGGTATGTTTGTACCGTACATGTTTGGGTGTTATGATTATATCGAAATATTAGTATAAAGTTTTAATGTTGTGGCTAATACTGTAGCCCAGCAGCTGGATGAAGGGCAATGTTTACCCCACATATTAATTTGCAGTTAACTTTTAACCAATTAGAGTAATCCCTCATAATTACGCACCATTTCTATACAGTTTACCAACTCTGTCAACAGTTTGAGTATTGTGTAATGTATGTTTCTAGACCCAATACTCATATGTGGCTTTCAGCATCGAATTCCATGTTTGTCCAGCAGCTGGGTTAATAAAGAAAACAAGCCATGGTATCAGGACAAATAACAAGGCTGTGCTCCTATTTGTCTGATGGACAGTTAAGAACATGATATGTTTCTTCTCCTGACAGTCAGGGCACAGTAGGACAGACAGTCCTTATTCATCCAGCTTCTATGTGAATAATATGACAGAATTTCCTTATATTCAGCCAGGTGCTGGGTGAATATTTAACTGTGTGAGACAGTTTTTATCTACATCTTTTATAAATTCAGTTCAAAGTCCCAGATGCACCTAAAACAGCACTGGCTAATCCGTTTGGAGGTGCTAAGATTGATATGTCAACATTGAGGACCAAGCTAACCACCACTGATGATGACGAAGATCGAATGAGTTTCATTTCCAAGGGTAGCATCAGCAAAGGCAAGGATCAAATGAAGAAGAAAGACAAGATGAAACTAAGACGAGAAAGATGGCTTGAGAGTAAGTTTGCTTCTACTGTACATCTCTACTTCCATGTAAAATCACGAGTAAGTCTGCTTTTTCATCCCTCCCTTCCATGTTAACTCACCATTAAGTCTGCTTCTACATCTCTACTTCCATGTAAAATCATGAGGAGCATCACAGCCACACCATGTACCATTATGTGGAGCATTAAATGTGCTTTTGTTATGTTTTAATATATATGTCTGTATGTATATTTTCCAAAACTCTTTATTTACATTGAAGCTATTATGTTCCTCATTGTGGAGGTGCGACTTCCTGTTACACAGGGATGATTGGAAAGTTTGAACAAACCAGATTAAAGTTTGAAAGTAAAGCAAGAAAGAATAGGGTCAGAAATGGAAGATTAAATATTAACATTCTCATAGAATGGAAGGTACAGCTACCTTATTATTACAGACATGATTTTTTAGTTGGTAAATAGCAGATCTGATAAAGTTAATATCAATGCAAGCTCAAAGGTTGAATGCAAACTCAATACTTCACCACTGACTACAGTTTTCACAGTGTGGGAGATGTATACCGTAGAACACATCATTAACACACATAAGGGATTTGCACATTTGAATATGAAGGTCAAATTTAAGTTACAAAGGTACAGTAGGTACCAAACATCACATTTTAAAACATCATTTGGCATTAAAGGAGGTGCATTCATGAAATTATATAATCTGATTCTCTTTCTAGAAATCTAATCTGATCTTGATGATAGATGATGAAAGTTGATGGAAATGGTCAAAAGTCACATAAGTTTATATTGCGTTGGGATGTGAAATATTTTTCAAATTAATCTCCTTTGTAGGGTCTTAGTGTAATTTTGACCAAGGTTGGTAACAATCATTCAGTTGGTAGTGGTGTACGAGAGAGTGAATAGTAAGAGATAAAATGTGCTTTAACTTTGTTAGTGGACAGAAGGAACAAATATTCAAACATCTCAAAGACACCTGCTCAGATTGTCAGCTGACTTTAGTTCAAGGGGCAAATAAACAATAATGCAGTGTTCATATTGAGCAATGACTAATGAAACATGAAATTGGTTGTATTTTATGTATTTATTGCACTCTCTCTTTAACTTCTTTTCATTAATTTGGATGTTAAGATTGTTGAAGTATTATAGTCTGCTTGATTTATTGTCCAAAAATTAATGAAAGTCTCTGCAGATGTTTGATGCCATTAAGGGACAGATTGTCAATAAAACAGAATGGAGAATCTGCTTCATCTTTCAATTATCTTTAATAGCTAGTGGTAAAGGAATATCTTGTGTAGAATGGATATAACTCAATTGACATAGACTTTAATAATACATAATTTTTATATAGCGCCAAACAAACTATGAAATAATTCTTGTAGCGCTTAAGATAATAATAACAATTATAACATATATTGCTTTGGTGAAAAGATACGTTTTGAGAGCTGATTTGAAACCGTTCACAGTATTGCACATTTTTACATGTTCTGGAAGTGAGTTCCACAGGCACGGTGCACTGGATGTGAACGTTCTCAAGCCATAAGTCTGTGTTTTTACTCTAGGGATGAGTAACATCAGTGACTTTATGGAGGTTATTCCACAGCAATTCTCCAATAAATGATAAGTTAGTTGATGCATGTTCATATGTGAGTGTCTTAGATATCATCGCTCATGTTCTAGTTTCTTCTATCTTCAGAGGTAGAGACGATTCAACAGAGCAAGAAGAGAAGAAAAGACAAGATGAAGAGAATAAAAACTCCAGTAGTCGGGGATTTAGAACCTATGATGTCTGCTCTTCCAGAACTATCAGAGATAATCCAGATGAGTAGAGAGGCGGGCAAGAGGGCAGATAAGAGGAGGTAGAGTAGAAGTAGCAGCAACTTTAGAGGATAAAGGAAGGAACTTTATGTTTAAGAGGATGTTTTTATATTATCTTCTAATGTAGCATAGAGTGCAGAACACTATGCACAGTGAAAACATATACTTTCAAACATGCTTTACACATATACCCATGACATGAGGTTAATGCTGATTGAGGAAGGGGGAGGGGGTGGGGTGGTAGAAGGTGGCTAAGAAGGGATCAGAATTTCCTTATAATTAATAATGAAAATGGGGACCTATTGATCCTACACTAAGAGCCTCTGGACAGAATACCATCAGAAAGTTGTGTCTTAGCCATAAAGCAAGCTAACAAATACCTTTCTGTGACCTAGTAACCCAATTTGTGCATTAAAATCATTCCTATGAAGTCAATATTGTAATCGTATTGTTCTGTTCACTGTCTTTTCCATTTTGTCATACAGTGAGGACATGAACTAAATATACTTCAAATGTTTTAGATCATTTCCTTACAGGGTAAATGCATTTACAATATGTTTTATTTGCACATGCATTACAGATTTATGGCAAAGAAACAAATATTGTAAATAAATGGAGTGTAAAAAGACAAATAAATAAGACGGACCAGTTAGTATGAGGGTAGGTAGGTGCATCATTCACAGATATTTAAATATCAAGCAAGGATGTCAGTTTCACCCTTGACAACCTGATATTTTGTCTGTACTTTCAACTGACATACTGAATATAGTTCAATACATTCTAACCCCTTGGGATGTAACACTTGAATGTCTGACATTGAATAAATATTTGCATATTTTGCATTTTGCTTTGCAGACAAGCACTTGGAAGCCAATCCAAGAAGAACACATTGAAGGCTAAGCAACGCCAGAAGCTTCTGTAAGTATGCAAGGAAAAATCATGTGTCTATCTTAAAATGGAATTATGTAGGTTTGTTACATGATTATTATGTTTAGTGGGTGAATTGGACTTGCTTACACTTCCCTTTGGCCAGTTAATAGACACAGCAATTTTGTTGTTAATACTGACACCAGGAACTAGAACAGGACAGTAGCACCAAAATGAAAGAAAAGATTTCACCAAAAATGTGTTTTGCTTTGAAGAGGATGGGGAAGGGGGTGGGGATGGGTGGGGTGAGGGCTTAGAGTTGGGTGGGGGTTAGGGTAGGCATGATGGATCTAAATGGATTGAATTACAATCTTTTACAAAGCAAAACAATGTAAGTATGAAAAAGAAATTTTATTCTGAAACATGCTATATTTACTCCGCCAAATTTGAATATTTCATAGATACTGAATAATCTAACAAATATGACTTGTTCTGTTATTCAACTTTGAGGTTGATACTCTCAAAATTAGGGGTAAACTCTGTTCCCCCCAAATATTTACAACAACACCATTAGAAAAACATTTATCTGTTGTACATTGTTTCTCTAGTAAGTCAGACTAAATATATAAGAATAATAGAGAAGTGTGAGAAGACTGAATCATAAATGTGATGAGTGATTCTTTCCATCCAAGCATTTATTTGGAGGTCTTCTGGGTGAATAAATTATTCTTATTTTTTCTGGTCTGCAATATTTGAAACCATCTGTAGCTGCCATGCCTTTATAACTGCCTCTTTGTCAGTCTCAAATGACCGTTAACAGTAAAAGAAACATCTCTATCGTCATGGTGATATATCTCTCAGCCTCCTATTCTGTCGTCATGGTGATATATATCTCCGAATCCATCTAGAAAGAGGCCAATACTCTTTAACATATTCCTTGTTATCTTCAGGTAAAGTTTGAACTGCATAGTCCCATAGATATGTTTTGAGTTGGAAAACTAAACAGACTATTACAGTAGTAGATTTTGGGGCCATCAAAAACTCCTGCAATGACCAACATTCTGAAACAGATCAGATAAAATTGTAACTAATATTGCAAGATGAAAATATTAATGTTTTTGAAGTAATGCTGTGATGAAGTTTGTTTTTGGTTAATCTGTACAGGACATCGAAACAATGCAGTATTTATCGACTATTTCTGAATTTTCAAACTACAGTAAATAAAAGTTTGCACAAATAAGCAGCTTTCTCTCTGTTTTATCTTTCTCTTATTGCTATTTTAGAGAGCCACAATTTATGAAGCTGTGACAAATTGTCTGTAAGCCTATATATATGATATGTACAAAATATTGCTTTTTCTGTATGGATTATTAATTAGCAACTAATTGACCATTTAAAATTATTTCTCACGGAGACGACCTTAAATTGTTGATTCTTATGAACTTAAACACAGTGGGTACTTTACAGCTCTAAAAAAAATATATTGACCTCACAATAGAATTTATACAACTCAGTTAATATTATTCCATCACAACCAGAAAGTATCAATTAATTATTAATTGACCTGACAGTGTCTGTTTTGAATAGTATATACAAAACATTTTTAATTTTGTAGGCTAGGCAATTTGTTTATATTTTAGGCATATGCTGTAAGATGTACACTCACAAACAGAAAACAAAAAAATTGTTTTGTGTATATATTTCGTTTGTGTTAGAAGACACAACCATGGCAACATCTGCATCTCTGTTAATACAAGCAAGGCTTGAAATGTCTAACTCTGTTTTTTTATTCTTCTTTTCAGAAATGAAGAAAGAGAAAGATTCCAGCAGGTTTTACAACATACTGCTTTTAAGACTAATCCGTTTGCGACAATAAATAGACATCTCTCTTTAAAAATTCAACAAGAAAATGACCCCGGGGAATCCTGAGATGCAGATCAGTTGGCTGATTATCTCAGAGATTGTCTCACTGGAAGTAAATTGTTTATCTTGAAGAGACAAAGTGCTTGTGAAAAGTCACTCCTTAGGGTAAACTACATTATGGTGCACTTTGCTGGTTTTCCTTTCTTATCTCTGGTTTATCTGGAATGTATCATGATTTACATAGCTTCTGGTGATGTAGATTGAACATGGAAGCCTAAGTGTTGCTGTCAGGGTGTGACTGAGATGATGTGTTGTTTCACAAAACTGCTCAGCTATCTTTCTAAGATGGAGAAGGAGTTGGTTTAGATCACACAGATATACAGTAAAGTAAGAAGGGATACAAGTAACCAATATCAGGCACTGCTTTCTTGCTAGTTTCAGAGCTAAGAGGAATACTATCACTGAAAATTAGGTATAAAGGATTTTACAAACTTAGCACTAAATCATGTCCAAATAAAACCTTTTCTTAAGATGAGATATTGCTTAGACTGAGGCCTGTTAAAACAAGCAGGACTTTGATGTTATAGTAAAGGTTAAGGTGCTATGTTATATTATTGACATGCAGTGGTGAGGCTGCTACAAACTAGCATATCATACATAATGACTTTGTTGTCAACATTAAAAAGGTTAAGGTGTATTAAGGTAATTGCTCCATATTTGGTTATGTTTATCCATACCTACAGGAAATAGCCTATGATTGACTGTATCTTGCTGAAACTGAGACACTTTCCGTTACTGAGCTAGTCTTGATCCCATCATCCACACATTTCTTAGGAAATATCCATATATAGTAAATATCCATATGTAGGAAATATCCATATATAGGAAATATCCATATATAGGAAATATCCGTATATAGGAAATATCCATATATAGGAAATAACCATATGTAGGATATATCCATATATAGGAAATATCCATGTATAGGAAATATCCGTATATAGGAAATATCCATATGTAGGAAATATCCATATATAGGAAATAACCATATGTAGGATATATCCATATATAGGAAATATCCATGTATAGGGAATATCCGTATATAGGAAATATCCATATGTAGGAAATATCCATATATAGGAAATATCCATATAAAGGAAATATCCATATATAGGAAATATCCACATATAGGAAATATCCATAGGAAATGTTCTTCTTTGTGATGGATATATGCGAATGAAGCGAGTTCATATGTTTATGGAGATGCACATTCTATCAGATGTATCCTTACAATTAAGCCTAACTGTGAATATAAAGAGAGTTTTTTTTTACACCTGATGAATATTCATTATCTCATTATTATGGCTGTCATCAATTCTCACAGAAGTGCTGTAATTAGTGTGACCAACAGTACGAGCATTCACATTCAAGTCAGAATGGTAGAAAATATTAAATATTGAAAAGATTATTAGAACTAAACAATTGTGATGCATTTATTCAGGGGAGTACCTAACACGGCTATAACCAGCCCCCCCCCCCCAAAGGGGGAAGGGGCATGTCCCTCAGGTCCGATCGTCTCTCCTTTATAAAATCCTTTCTTTTACCTCTGGCCCTTCCAGCAATAAATCCCTTACCTAAATGAATCAGGGGGAAATTTGGAATTTGTCAATAAAGCAAAAATTTAATGAAAAGAGCCCTTTTCGAAAAGTATTCAGATACTGGATTTTGTGGTATGGATTGTACATTTTGTCGCAAAGTTTTGGCTCTTGACGTTTGTGCCCCCCGCACCCCCCCCCCCACACTCCACCCAGACTGAACTTTCTATGTACAGTAAGATGATATGCATAACTACTCGTAGTCGGGTAAACGCAGGATACGGGCTCACACAATATACGGGTACAAAGTCATAGCTGTGGTACAGTCATGAAGTGATATTATACTCCCTTTAAGGTCCTATCAAACTCCTGCAAGGTTATTAACACTTTGCTCAAGTCCCCCCCCCCCCTCGTTAATTCCCACGGTTTTTGAATAAATAAATACATTATAAATTGTACGGTCCATTTTCAGACGTCTAGTTTAGAAGCCCGTGGATTCAGACAAGGAAAATCATAACTCAAATAAGGACCACATGTTTTCTTTCTCACTCATGATTGGTTGATTCAGTGATAGATTTCATAAATATTAATTATGTTCAACATTAGGTAATAATGAACCAATAAGTGGTCAGAAACCCTATCACATGTGTCCCTAAGCTTTGCAACTTGTCAAGCAAATTTTTCGAGAACAAGTGAGTCTAAAAAAGTTAGTCGAATCAGCCAGTACTCACGATCATTAATGTTGCGGGTGTATGATTTATAAAATTGTCTTTAATTAGTATCTTGAAGTAATTTTACAAACGCTCTGATTCAACATTAATTGAGAGACGGAGGAAATAAATCATTTTGATATCAACGGAACTTTAAAATCATTTATTTGAGTGGAGCTTCTTGTAGCTAGGGCGCTGTAAACAGCCTACCATGTAACTTATGAGATATTATGAGATTATGGAATTTGTTATCATGCATATACGCTTATTTTTATTTATTGACGTATATAGGGTTTTAATCAAATAAATGCAGCAGGCCGGAACGTTTCACGTTTTATTTTGGTAATTTCCGTCGTGATCCCATATAAACTTGGATCATAGTTAAATTTAATGACGTGAATCGTTTAGAATTTTATGATTCATTCATAATGAAATGTTTATCAAACCCTACGCAAGATGCTGAATTAAAGAGATACTATAATGCAAACATATAGTAGGATGCTTGATGTAAATAACGTCTTCACTCGTTTTCGTGAACAGTTAATTTTACCACGTGGGAGTTAAGAGGGATTGAAATGGCTAAAGAATTTGCATTATTCATTGCTGATGCTATCAACCATACGCTTATCTGCAGGGTTAAATGAGTGAAGTTTGCGGCTAAAATTATAGCAAACCACTGTTCGAAAAACGTGATCTATAAATGTGATGTACTTGTTGAGGAATTGTTCCTGCCTTTCGATGTCGTTTAAGAGTTAAGCAACCTTGCCCTACACCTCTTCCCTACTCTTCACAAAAATCGTATTTGATCTTAAAAGAAAAACTGAGAGCATGGATGGGCAAGAAATGGATCTTGCGGGCCACCGTGAACTTTCGAATGTAATCGGCGTGCCACAACCTCTATATAAGAATGTATACCTACATACTCCTTGCATTATTTGGTAATTTAAATGAGAGGACTATGTATAGGCATTGTCCATACGTTACGTTGAGTTATCCTATCACCAAATGAGGCCTGCGCCTCTATACAAACTCCATAAAGTAAAAATGTTAATGTTTATCCTTGCCATAAGGTTCTGTGAAAACCTAACGGCCACAGACAATTTGGCGGGCCGTATGCGGCCCAGGTTTAGCCACACTTTGAGTAATTATTTTTAATGAAATCTATCCCTCCCTGCCCACCCGACAGTGGTTCGCAATAATTTGACCCTACATTATACCTGTCCTTTATTTAATCCCACCCCTCACCAGGCGCGTAGCCA
>KN884884.1:46971-59357 GCA_000934455.1 Apostichopus parvimensis | reverse complement strand
TTACTTACTTGAGATGATATATAACTAAGACTTGAAATATATGATGACAGGGTTAATGCTTGTAGCATACAACATGTCTCACCACCGCAGTAAACATTTTAAGCTTTTATCTTCTGAAGAAATTACTTGCAACAATGATTAAATCTCCGATAGGTATAAGTTAAGTTAATTTTCTCATCTCATGTGAGGTTATCACCCTTATGTATGTGCAATTTTGTAGCTTAAGGCTCCAAGCGCGCTTGCGTGTGCTTAAAATTGCACTGGTATCAAACTAGATTTTCCAGCTGTATCAAGCACGAGTAGGTCCTACAAATTACTAACTTTTTTCTTAAAAGACTTGCCCTTATAATTATTTGGCTTTGACATTTCGAGTTTTTCATCAACGGAAATTAATCAAACAAAAAAATCAAACTTAAATCCAGGGTCGACTTCATTTTGGAAGCTATAGTCAATTCCAATGATATGAAACAAAGAATGGGCGGGCCTGTTTTACTTGTTATTGAATTTTATCCAGTTGTCAAGCGAGACATACCGAATTTTTAAGATACTGTGTATTTCTATCACTGCTACAAATATGACAATATCATAGCGCACACTGTCGCACATTAAAACCCCTGTCCGCACATTGTGTTGATGGTGGTAATAAAGAGGGCGGTAGATATTATACAAGCAACCTACTTCACTGACTGTAGCCGCACAAGTTGCCTTCTTATTAGTGAGTGATCTTCAGTTGATGAGAGATGGGATATTTGAGAGGAAGACGCAAGTAAGAGCCATCCATCGGATTAGATAGCATCTACTTTGGATGTCACCCGAAGGTACATCTGCAGAAGAGAGTTAAGATTCGCGCCGTTATTAAACCATTCTGATATTTTGTCCATTGTTTTCGTAGAACTGGAGCAAAATCAGAGCAAGGAGATGAAATTTTAATCATTTTTATTTCTCATATTTGAAGACATAAATCAAGAAAACCAGGTAAGGCAATATTTTATACTTAATTATTTTTCGAAAGCTATACTGTATTTGAAGCGAATCATAATGCAAACATCGGTTGAGATATAAAGTAATATCACGCCTCAGTGGTCAGTCTTATGTCCAATGGCGTCGCCAGAAATTGTAGCGGTCAAACCAGAGATAAGGGAAACAGCGTTTCATTATTATTAGGCCTATCCATGGAGATTGAAGCATGGATTAGTACAGTGCTGAAGTAACACTATGTATTAATTAGTTGACATAGGGCATTTTGGCCGTGATTGGGGGGGGGTAGAGGTGGCTTCATTGGGGGGCGGTTGCACTAGGATTTCAAAATTAACAAGGAATGTGTTTTGTAAGCTTGTTTTGTAGTCATACTACCAAACCTATGTTAAGATTCATTGGACAGCTGCTAACAATGTTTGGCTTCAAAATAAGGTTGCAACTGCTCAAACAGAAATGATGGAAATAGATTATTATTTTCACCATATTCATAATCGAGACAATTTGCTGTTTTTATTCAATTCTATTATTATCGTCGTCGTCCTTCGTATTAGCAGTAATCAGATTATGAAAATAAAATAAAAAACAGGTCGATACCTTGAAAAGAATGATACGAAAGGTAGAGATCTGTTTTGCTTTGTAACGAGGTTTTTTTCAAAGTAAAATCATTTTCAATTTCATAGCACTACTGGAAGCCATCATAAACTGATACTGATATATATATTTTTTACGATTTGTAAGTCACGTGAATCCTGGTGACAACAGAAAATGAAATGAAATGAAATTCGATTTGTACATTTCACAAATTTTATGCAAGTCTTAAATCTAAGCCAGAAGATATAGAGCGCATTAAGTTTAAATGTGGGAGGTGGGGAGTATTAATTGACCTTGAGACCAACTGTTCTATTAATCCTATCAGAATATCAGTTGAAAACAAATTTAATTGGAATGGATGACCTCCAGGGTAGATTACTCTGTTGATTTGTAGAACACATAGATGTATCCATGATGCGTATAACTCTACTGACCAGTAGAACACATATAGATGTATCCATGATGCGTATAACTCTACTGACCAGTAGAACACATATAGATGTATCCATGGTGCGTATAACTCTACTGACCAGTAGAACACATATAGATGAATCCATGGTGCGTATAACTCTACTGACCAGTAGAACACATATAGATGTATGCGTATAACTCTACTGACCAGTAGAACACATATAGATGTATCCATGGTGCGTATAACTCTACTGACCAGTAGAACACATATAGATGAATCCATGGTGCGTATAACTCTACTGACCAGTAGAACACATATAGATGTATCCATGATGCGTATAACTTTACTGACCAGTAGAACACATATAGATGTATCCATGGTGCGTGTAACTCTACTGACCAGTAGAACACATATAGATATATCCATGATGCGTATAACTCTACTGACCAGTAGAACACATGTAGATGTATCCATGATGCGTATAACTCTACTGACCAGTAGAACACATATAGATGTATCCATGGTGCGTGTAACTCTACTGACCAGTAGAACACATATAGATGCATCCATGGTATAACTCTACTGACCAGTAGAACACATGTAGATGTATCCATGATGCGTATAACTCTACTGACCAGTAGAACACATATAGATGTATCCATGGTGCGTGTAACTCTACTGACCAGTAGAACACATATAGATGCATCCATGGTGCGTATAACTCTACTGACCAGTAGAACCCATATAAATGTATCCATGATGCGTATAACTTTACTGACCAGTAGAACACATGTAGATGTATCCATGATGCGTATAACTCTACTGACCAGTAGAACACATATAGATGTATCCATGATGCGTATAACTATACTGACCAGTAGAACACTTGTAGATGTATCCATGGTGCGTATAACTATACTGACCAATAGAACACATATAGATGTATCCATGGTGCGTATAACTATACTGACCAGTAGAACACATATAGATGTATCCATGGTGCGTGTAACTCTACTGACCAGTAGAACACATATAGATATATCCATGATGGGTATTAGAACACATATAGATGTATCCATGGTGCGTATAACTATACTGACCAGTAGAACACATATAGATGTATCCATGGTGCGTGTAACTCTACTGACCAGTAGAACACATATAGATATATCCATGATGGGTATACTCTACTGACCAGTAGAACACATGTAGATGTATCCATGGTGCGTATAACTATACTGACCAATAGAACACATATATATGTATCCATGGTGCGTATAACTATACTGACCAGTAGAACACATATAGATGTATAATGGTGCGTATAACTCTACTGACCAGTAGAACACATATAGATGTATCCATTATGCAAATATCTCTACTGACCAGTAGAGCACATATGTATCCATGGTGCGTATAACTCTACTGACCAGTAGAAACAAAACAAACATAATCAGCTGAAATTGGAGAGAAAACATTGAAAATTGAACGAAAACAAGATCACGGACCTCTGTTAGCACGGAAGACAGTCGCACATGCGCAAGAAAATAATCTTTTGGACATAAATTTGATCACTATCATTCCTGAACTGAATAAACATAATTGATGGCTAAATGCAGCGATAAAGATCAGTTGCGCATGCGCAAGACGATATTAATAATTGGATGTCGTATAGGAAGCACTGACAACTTAATCAAGAGGTGTTAGCCCTATGAAATTTGAAGGGGAGAAATGCAGAGAAGATTGGAAGGACAAAGGTATACTGAAGTGTATCGAAGAGGGGTTTGCGTATCGGTAGATACTAACAACCACATATATTCATATTTACCACAATTGTGATGGAAGTGGCTTGTGCTCTAAAAACACGAGTACGGGTATACTTTGTATATTAATTAACAGTTCGATTCTTCGAACACTGTGCTTGTTGTCATTAATACCCCCCCCCCCCCACCTCCGCCCATTATTATTTACGGACATGAACATCAACAAAGCTCATCTTGTTCGGATTCACTACTTCTATATGGTTAGGCCTGGTCCTTTATAGCCTACTGTGCTGCTTAAATTGATTACAATTGAAAATGTACCACGTTATTGCCGTCAACTGTTAAGAATGCACGATTTGTGTGCGTGATAATTTGTACTTTACGTAATGGTAGTGAGAAAATTGGCGCTATACTGTTCAAGTTTTTGAGTTAATTTTATTCAAACATGGTCATGTAACTAAGTAAGAGTATGTTATCAAATCTAGTCACATCGCATCACTTTTATAACATAGCCGAAGTTACACATCTGATCACATTATTGATATCTAATCACATCTGGGCACATATTGTTTTAAACATACGCCTCTATAGTTTGTGGGCGTGGTCTGCAATTGACGCTGCTACATCTTACCGTGCAGGGGATTATTTGATATGCCTATGTAGGGAGGAGGAGGCCACTAAAACCTCAAGATTTAAATAGCAAGTAATGAAACGAATCTCCAGACGGATGCGAAACTCGACTGTATAATAACCAGTAACGATTAGTTATTGTGTACCTGGTTACATATACCCAACCATAAACATAATCTGTATTTTACAGAGTTTACTACCTCTTTAAGAAACGCGGCAAATATCACAGCAATAGCCACTCACATTTCGTTGTATCCATGGAAATCCTATACTAATGCTTACTAATCATTCCATTAAAAATTAAGTTGCTCAATTTGCTTGCTGGTACATGCTTTTATTAACTGGACTCACTGATTACTCGATTGGGTGATTGTCGAGCCTGGCGTTAAATCTTGGAGAAAAAGTACAGCTTTCTTTGCAATTTAAGTCAGCTTAATAAATATGATTGCTTCATTCTATATTGAAGATGTAGCGGCATCGTTCGCGAGTCCATTTGCCTTATTACTGGCTATGATTGAACAACACTCACACCACACACTATATACCTGCATAGAGAACTAAATATAAAAGAGTGCAGATTCGGTTTAATGTATCTCTGTATACGGTCTCTAGTGAAGGAACGTTGATAACGTATTAGCAAAGAATTAAAGGAAAACATAGGAGTTAATTTGTCACGGCAGCAGGAAATTAAAGATAAAGAGCTTTTGAAAATCCTTTTAAGAACCGTTTCCAAATTTTCGACAATAGTCACGCATTTCACCAGAGTGTCTCAATTGAAGGTAAGCCATTGTCAGATGGTTTGAGGGTAAAGGAAGTTAAAGAGGTACGGAGGGTTTCAGGGATCACGTGATGGGTATAGAAATTTAAATTAAACAAAATGAAATAAAAAATAGACAACTTAGAAATAGTATAGCAGTTAGCCCCTAATTCTGAATTAGGTTTATGGATATTGCAGTGAACGTGCAAAGCGTAATAGAAATTGAACATGATTTTCAGTTAGATGTTATTGTACTATAATTGTTGAATACATTTGGTGGACACGTATTTTAAAGATTTAAGTCAATTATATGGTAATAATGAAACCACAGTTTCAACCGTGGTGCAACAAAGAAAGGGTTAAGTTTTATCGGATACATCCAATTACTATACAGACAAGTGTTATTAGGCTGCTAAAATGCGCTTCATTGCCCTGTCCTATAAAGTCTGGGAATATTTAAGTGGATATTCCCGGGGAAGGATGAAACAGAGGGCGGAAAACGGGAATTGATGGTTACCGGGCCGAGTAAACAATAATTTCGGCCTACTTAGGCACGGTAAAGTGAGAATGTCATAGTTTGTTGGAGACATGTAAGTGAGAACATTTAGCATTATCTTGGTACAGTCTATGGCCGAGCTGTAGGGCCTGTTTCTGGCTACATGATAGAGAACACTTAGAGAACAATCACATATATACCATCCTATGGTGGGTACCATAAAATCCGGGTCTTTTACCATCGTATGCTCACAAATCACGATAATTGAAAAGAGAAATCACAATAATAGGGCAAAAAATACACCAACTGAAGTTGTGAATTAATTCATACTTAAACAGCGCAAACCTGACACATCGAGTTACTTTAAAGAATCGTAATTCACCAAGAAAAAGATTAAAAAGAAAAGAAAAAAAGTGAACCAGTAAATGTCAGCGATCAATCAAGGTGTTATAATTGAATATCACATGTTCATTATATTCAGTTAAAATGTCAAGGCGTTCATAAAGGAGTCAACGTAATTATTAGAATGCTTGAATTGATTTTATCCTCAAGCTTCCCTTGTCAAAAGTGAAATGTAGGTTGACACGCATGCGGTATATATTTGGCAGTGTGATCTAAATCAAACGTATATCTTAGAACAAATCGCACAGTGTGAATGTCAGTGCGTATAGTATATACATAGGAAATAATACTGCGCCTTTCGCGTGGATGAAGGTGTTTGTGACGTCAACGGGTAATACAGAATGTTAGACTCCAGAATAACAATCAAAGTGATAATAAAGAAGAAAAAAGATAATAATAAAATAAATCAGTCGATCAATAAAAAAAAAATAAGTAAAACTGCACGATCAGTTGAAAATGGAAAGGCCATAATATTTCACATTAGATTACTGATATTTTCAAATTAACTCTTACTTAATTATATACAAATTATTTACATTCTTTATGTTCACACAAAACAATATAAAGCTAATAAGTTTACAATTGCGTAGCAACCTTTCCATTTCTCGAAATGTTATACATTGTATCTTTAATGTTATCTCATCAGATTACTCAAATAATTTTGGCTATAACAATTCTCCCTCCACTGTTCGCCACCCCCCTCTCCCCCTGTTCCCTCGCCAAGGTGTTGTAAATTTTGTAATTAATTTAGTTAATTCACGAAATTACATACTGTTTAATCCAAGTCCCTTGCGCATGGTCGGGTCTTTAGAACTTTCCGTTCTTCCACAACATGTCATCTTTGAGACACTACCGGTATAAAACTCCGATAAAGTAAAATAAAACTGGAAGTGTCTGGTGTTAGTTTTCATGGTCACATGAAACAATCCCCTCAGAGAGGATGGGTTACCCCGGATCATTTAATCCGAGATACATTAATGGATTCGGTGGCTTATGTTCGCAGTCACACGATACTATCCTATATAGGACATGTTCTAATTACACAGTGGTAGAATCTAAATATTTACCTGTTCTCCTAACACTTTTTAACAATAGGGCACATTTGCAAAACCTCAACACCACGTCAATTGATTCTAGCCACTTCTTGAGCACTGGCATTTTTCTGTTAGCTCGCTCAGACAATGTAATAAGCCTTTGTAAATTTAACTTGGTGTGCTGTTAGGAAAGAGTTTGTGGCAATTATCTTATCAAACCTTGGAAAGCAACAAAACAAAAGAAATAGTCGCTGGAGATGCATACCCAAGGCAGCAAGTGAGAGAAAGAGAGAGAGAGATGGAGATAGATGGAGATAGAGACACAGAGAAAGAAAGATATAGTTTGACCTGCAGCGAGCTTAACTGAAGAGCTTAAATTTTGAAATTTTCAGGATGGAAATGACTTTTGATAATTACTTATAATCTTCTGTAACTGGGGTGATTTCCTATAATGGATGTGCGCTTGAGTGCCATACAATGGGTCTTTAGTGTTTTATATAATTCATCGTGCCTGGGAGGATGTTAGATCAAAAGTAAGTAGGGTTTTTTGCTCCTTGTTTTTTGCTTTTTGCGACAATTAAAAAAATGGAATTTCACATTATGTTAAACGTGACAAGGTATTCAAATCAGTATTTATCGTATCATATTGCAAAAAATATTTTTTTCGGTGTTCAGTCACTTATGCATAGTTGTGTATTGGTTTTATTAATATGAGGTTCGTTACTGAGGCACAACCGCACCCTTATCACACTCTTACTGTTAGAGGAGCTTATCCGAGATATGATGCTATACTAATAAACCACTACGACAACATTTGTTGTGAAATTAGATTAATGTTGTTGAAAGCTATACTGTCTGGAATTGTATGGTTATATGCGCTAGGCATCCATTCACCCACTCGGCATACAATTAATTCAGGCTAACTTTTGTCCGTAAAGTAAAGTTCTTTTTTTTTGCGTTTGTAAATACTGGCGCCAAACTTGCAACAAATTTCTAAATTCTTGTATATGTGTAAGATGAAAAATTTGAAACCTTAACTGTGTTAATCATTAATTTTCAAGTACTGCAGAAAGTGACATCTTAATTATATTGCATGTAAGAGCTCTATTTATGACTCGTGTCATTTTGGTAACATGCTCTATTAAAATGTAGAAAAACATAAATATTTGATAACTTCAAGCTTTTATTTGTACGATAAAGCAGTGAAGTAAACAATATTGATCCAGTTCTTCCTATTATTACTTTCTACAGACAGAGACTCACATACCCACATACACGCGCACCCAACCACACACACATACACATACACTCTCTCTCCCTTGTGTCTGGATTCTTATTTAAGTCAAAATTGTTTGCCTCGACAAAACCAATTTAATTCTCCAAGCAGCCAAATGAAAGTGGTTATGTGAATTCCAACGAATAAAAATGTCTTAAAAGTGTTTTAATTTACTCAATTCTCCAAGGAATGAAAAGCATCCCGGAAGCGTGAACGCCTGCGTAAATGCGTATCTTTCAATCACATTGCCCGTAGTCATTTTCCAAAAAAGAAAAAAATATATAAACAAAAATATCACCTGTGGTTTTACGGCGACTTTGCCTTATCGACTCATTTGGTTCAATTGAGTACTGATCCAAAATCAAAAAAAGATGTTGTTAAGAATTTCGTTTAGTTAGTGTATGGGACACGAATTGCAGAAATAATACAAATACGAAGACGAAAAAGACAGTGAAAGAGAGAGGTGGGGAGAGAGAGATGAAAGAAAAGTGATTCAATGTAGACGGAATTCATTAATTTATAGAAACATTGACATTTACAGCTCTCCATGACTGAACCTGATCGTGCAGTAGAAGTATAGTAAAGACAACAACGTGCATAGCAACCAAAAAGGGCTAAAAAATGTCAGTGGGTAAAGATAAGCCGTCATTATTCATCAGTAGGCGACAACATTAGTGTATCGTCTTTTTCTTCCGTTAACTTGTTCCGCGATTGAAAACTTGTACTGAATAGTTGCATCCGACGTGACAGTTAGCATGCATATTAATTTATTAATTAACTTAAGTATGCATATTAATTTATTAATAGCTCAAGTATGCATTTTCATTCATTACTAGCCCATGTATGCATATTAATTTATTAATAGCAATATATGCTTGCATGTTAATTTATTAGCCTATCAATGTATATGAATTTGTTAATAGCCTAAGCCTATGAATTTGTTAATAGTCTAAGTCTATTAATTATATTAATATAGTAATGGCTTAAGCATGCATATTAATTTAACATCTTATTGCGTACTGCGCCTTAGATAATTTGGACAATTTGGGAACAATGATTTAGTTTGTTTTGTAACAGAAGGGACAGACATATGAATACGATATCAATTATAGAACTGTCTCAACCTAAAGTGCATTAAACACGTCATATTTCAGACACATGATTTTATGTGACACATTCACTCCGAATTTATTAGTGACTTCCTATATTACTTTAATGCTCACCACATCGTTGGGAGTGTGTGTTTTCTGGGAGTGGTTGATTCTCAATTAACAAGTGTTAAAACTCTGAGCATAGCGGGGAGATCTTCTAGATCTGTTTCGTTACTGTATGCTTTCGTTGAAGTGGATGGTGTGTCAAAATAGTCTCATAATCGACAAAATGAAGAGATATTTATGTCTAAGAAAATCACTTTAGAAATGCGCTGAGTAAAAAGACTACCATGAAGGCAATTCTAATATTGTTACATTTAATTCCTCCCGTTTTTCTTAATTATTTTATAGCAGGGACGGAAATTTGTCAAAACGTGCGCTCTTTAAAAAAAAATCCCTTGTTTAAAGCCAATAGTTAAGGCCCTGTTGATTGCGTATAGGTTTCGTTTACTTATTTCTCAAGTTAGCGTTCTTTGAATGTGACGCACTGCAGTCGATCTCTTGTTGAGTAGCAGAGTAAGTTTCAGAACGATCCTCGTTTGTGACTCCAGATCTCTCCGGATCTTTTGATACGCTTCGCTAATAATCACTGATATGAGAAATCGACAATAACATGTCGCCTGCAGGAATATTGATTGAAATTAATCTATGATGTGAAGACGACTTTGTTTTTGTCCTTTTCTTTTCATAGTTATGTTTTTCTCTTTTCTATAGAAATATTTGAAGATGACATCTAATGAGGTAGATGGAAAAACAACCAGCGAGAGGAAGAGATTATTCCAAGCGAAGAGTCAAAAGAGAACTGTAGATAAAGCCTCCCTGCCTAAGTGGTTTGAAGATAGCAGGAACATGCATGACCATCAAGCCAAGTACTTGGGCAAGATTTATCAGATGAGAGAGAAACTTATTCACGACGAGAAAAAATTACTCGAGCATTCCTTAACACGAATGGATCGACAGAAATACCTGACAAACAGACCTCTCCAAGGACGCCCTCGGGCCTTCACTTCTCCATCCCTTTTAGACGACGTGAAAGGTATTCTAATCTCTCGAAGGTCAGATGTCAAAACTCACCCGACGTCGTCTGTAGCTTCGGTGGAGGATTTGAAGAAGAGTACAGGATTGCGAGGGAAACGGCTTTGCAAAGACACAACTTCGTTTTACCATCAGAGTATTGACGTATCAGACATATCAGATATGGTGGACCCAAACATGAATCACGTGGTATCCTCTGCTATTAATGACGATGACGTCTTGATTAAAATGACTAAATGTCAAAAACCAGGCTGTCATTGCGTCATTCCATGCCAAACGTGTCGTGAAGGAGAACCGCCGATGTATGATGTTTCCTTTGAAAGGAAAGATAGGAAAGAATTTTGCACTTTAAAGACGGAAGAAAAACCTAAAAAGATTTCAAGACGGAAGGAATCTCAAAGAAATCAAGTTGATACTCTGAGGGAAACATCCATCAAAGATGAAGTATCAGTCGAAAAGCCGAAAAGCAAAAACGAGACATTTTCAAGGCTACCAAAGTTGAGTAACATTCCGAGACGCAAGAGATACGAAACCAAAAGTGGCAAACCCAGCAAATTAACCAAACGTCACAGTCTGGAGCAGACTACAGTAAAAGATATAAGTATGGCGGGAAAGCAAATGTTTATGCATGAACAAGCTAACAAACCAGACAAGGAGGTATTCTTTTCGAAGCTCAGTGCTTTGGACATAGAAGCGGCAAAAGGAAATTCACCTACGTCGATATCGCCTCGTTCAATATCCCCATATTCGATATCCGGTGCTTCTGGGTCTCCAACCTCACCCCAAGAGTTTAAATTCCCAGACCCTGCAGAGAAACCTCTGCCGAAAGTGTCCATTAATTTGCCACCAGTTCCTTTAAACACCCCTCATACGACTTCTCCACATATTTCGCTGTCAGCAAGCACATCGGAGTTTAACGATGACCACGCGCCAGTGATTGTCTTTCGACCGGCCACACCGTACATCGAACGAACCGAGAATACGGTTAAACCGCAACAGAGTAAAGGTTGGAGTTTGTGGAAAGCTGTCAAACAGACAGAGATAAGAAGAATGGAACTTAAGAAACTCATTGAAGACATCAAGGAGTTTAATACTAACAATACTAGCATAGAGCAACGACTCAATGAGGTATCTACCTCGTAAATAACACTATACGCATGCGCAAACTAACTTTGTTGATACATTTTGTAAATAATGTTGTTACATGACTGGAGAACTGTCCTTAATAACATCCTTAATTTTTCTCTAATGAATTTTCCAAACTGAGAGAGATGACTTGACTGTGTCTAATCTTGAACTAAAGAAACAAAGCATCGGAATGGCAAACAAAGCGAGGAACGATTATAACTTTAATCGAAGCATACGGAGGGACGGTGTTACCTAGCATAGAGGCATACTTAGGGACAGTGTTAAATTGATTCGAAACATACTGAATACTGTGTCGAAGCATAGTGAATATTGCGATACCTCGAACCGAGGCAAATGGAGGGAGGGACCGCGTTACCTATAACAGCAACATAATAGAGACGGTGTTACCCATAATCGAAAAGTAGTAAGGGATTGTGTTAGCTAGAATCGAAGCATAGCAAAAACAGTGGATGCTGTAAGTTTGTGTTGTCGAGGACAGCAACATTACGCTAGAACAGAGCAGACATATGCAAATTATCTTCATGCGTATGGTCTTGCGGTTCATAGGTTATTAATGTTAAATACTTATATGTTATGGACAGCAAAACTTAAACAAGAGACATTAAAGGCAAACTTTGAATCACCGAGAATTAACTGTTAGCAAGGTCATTTAGATTATATATATCGATGAATCTACTGTACAAATATGTATTCATAACAGAAACTGTATATA
>KN884884.1:0-16139 GCA_000934455.1 Apostichopus parvimensis | reverse complement strand
GGACGGGATAGGGGGTCCCATACTCCTTACTAGTATAATCCAGCAATAAAAAACATCACTAAACCCAATTTGATGAATATTGAGCTTTTCAAGGAGTCACCGTTCTCCAGATAATTTTACGGTCTAACCTTTCAAGACTCTTTACATCTGTACTACTAAAATTAAAAAAGAACAACAAGAATGTAGTAATGTCAAATATGTATTAATTACTATATTTACATTAATCGGTGAAAAATATCAAAATTTCAGAATATACAAATAAATATAACCTTGTAGATACAGATACAGCTGCCTAAAAACCTTATATTCAAATTTTCACAAAACCATCCATCCTAAACTGTGAGAACCATTATACCAGTGCTTAAATAACTCGTTAAATTACTATAGGACGATACTGAACTGTGGAACTGAACATTGCATAAAGGAGGATCTTAAGTTGTAGTCTTCTTCGCATTCTTGATATTGGCTGTGAGAGACATAAAAGAGAGTTAACACTACAGTACTCAAATGCCAACAGACAACACAAAGTAGTAGAAGGTATAGGGAAGCGGTATGTCAATGTACAGAATACGCAAAAAAGGCGGCGCAATGCTTTTGATGGTTTTACTGATTTAAGATCCGGATTTTGCCAAATAGATGGCAGCATACCACATGCGTAAGGGATCACTGAGGTGGTCTTGGACGGCTGCGGAAAAGTGGAGGGATTGGTGGGTGGGGAGGGGGCTGGTGGGTGGGGAGGGGGGGCTTTCAAGGGTAAGACGGATGGATATTTGCATTAAGGAAATCAACCAGTCAGAATTCTCCTCATGTTAGACATCTCTTAAAATATAATCAGAAATGTTCTTCTCTCATCTGGTCTGACAACTGGTCTGAGAACCGGCTTAAACTGGTCTGACGTACAATAATCAACGAGTTTCTCTATACTACATATAATACTGAACACTTCTGCAGGGTATCGATGCCGGTTGGATTCTGTTGGACTTGACCTTTGACCCAATTTTGGTTATTAAAACACTCAATGTCATGTCCTCTGTGTATTCCTGTCAAGAAATAAATAAGAACAATATAGAACTCTCAACAAATAAAGAAATATTGTAATTCATCCTTTCAGGAAAGTTAGCCACTTCTCAAACAGTTTTAAAACTTGAATTCATATGAAACGACTCCTATATACAACGGAGTTGAATTCACTCATTGAGACAATAACCGTTATAAACACTGCAATTCCATGTTATGCCTGTGAACATTATAAGTGCATTAGTGGTTGCTGCATGTCTTAATATATTTGCTTTCGCTTTTAGTTTATCAGGAAACAATATGATGGTCACATTATGTAAATTACAGTATTACTGATTAATCAACAGCGGTTACTAATCTTCAAGTTTTGTTTCCTCTATAACGAAAGTCAAACTTTATGTAAAACATTTTCATCATGCAATGTAAATAAATTATTATATTTCAGTTTTTGTAATGACAAGTTTGTGTAACTCTTGTTGTATTCCAAATATTTTCACATTGCTGGTGAATACTATCTTTCTTTCAATAAGCAGCCCAACTGAACCATCTAAACACCACAACATGATAATGATCAAGATTAATACAGCATATTTAGCCCTAGGTATACCCTTCCCTTGCCCCATGCATCTAACAGTTTGTAGATGTGTCCAAGACACACTGTAGAGAATCAGTTGAGTGGGACCTACCTCTTTCTGTTGGGCTTTTCACAATAGCGTCCCCTTCTACCCGAACGGCATTGACATCGGTCACGTGCGATACATCTTCCCCCATACATACATGGCCTGTTACAAACAGCTGAAATATGAAAGGGAAGGAAAAGTAAACAAAGTGTTATTACATCCTTATGTTTTATTGTTTTTTGCTTGTTATCTTCCTGCATCAAACGTTACGAATAACGTTACGAAAAGTTACGGAAAGACCGCAATGTCTTTAGAATCACAAATGACAGACATTGGTGGGTTTAAATTTGTATGTACCAAAGGTAACAAAGCCTAAAAATCGACCCCATGAAAATCCCATCTTCCTCGGCCTTACCGACCTCATCATCCACTCGCAACCCCTCACCCCCCCCCCTCCCACCACACCCATCTCATTACCCATATCAATTACACTACAGGAATATTGACACTAAACGTGACATTATAAACTATGGAGATATAAGCTATAACTTCACAGGCAGAATGAGTATTTCAAGTACTATCGCAGCATGAGGTTACCATGGTAACTGGTGGTAACTGAGTTCATAGGTCGCATTTTCAAAGGTCGAATGTATAAGTTCACTGCGAGTTAGTGGCCAAAACTGCTCCTAAACGGTTAAGCTGATTTCCTTCAAATAGGAAGGTGCCCAATGATTGGAAAGTGTCATGCAGACCTTCAGAGCGGTAACGATGGTAACTGAGGTCAAATTGTCCACAAAAAGTCATAAGTCAGATGTCAAATCAAGCAGAATGTTTTTTTCGGCTATGACGCCAAAGAGAGCATTCGATTGACTTGCAACCTTCACAGCTATATAACTTCTGTAAAGTACTACAAAGATATATCATTACCATGGTATCTGAGGTCAAAAATAACAATTTAGTGATTATACACGTAAACCTCATCTATACCACTCGACCGATAACCTTTAAAATGTGGTGGGGAGTTTCCCGGTACTAAGGACTTGTTCTATGAAGACTTTCAGAAAGAATAGTCAGAGGTCAAAGGTCGAATGAAGCATAAACTGACGGTTTACTACTAGAAAACGTACCTGTCTGGCAAGTGGATCCAGTAAAGCCACTCTTACAAGCGCAAACGTTGGGATTGACACAGACCCCTCCATTTCGGCATGGTGAAACACATATTGCTGTCCAAACAAAACGAAGGAAAACTATCTTAACAGTACAATCAGGGCGTTGTTGTTAGATTTCTCAAATTATTGACTAACTTTAAAACAAAAAATGAACTAAATATACCAAACGCAAAACAGATTGTAGAACTGAAAACATAAAGAAAGCTCCATATTCAATCACTTGAGTTACAAATATTTCGTAAAAAGTGAAACATGGAAAGATAAACATCAAATGAAACGCAACCATGTTTACCTTTTATATATCTGAGCATTTGGACAAAACAGATATACCCATGTATATTAGAACTTTGATTTAAGTATTATTGTAAGTTACAGAGGTATACTCTAGTATGTAGTGTGCCCCCTTTGATTAATTGTGGAGTAGAGTACATCGACAATCTGGATCGTAACACTTTATGAGAGGTGAACAATCTTTACTAATATAGAAATAACATGACTGAGATCTCATTTTAAACAAAAATGCACTTTCATTTTCATAGATTACTTCAAAGTTGTCCCATGTTGATGGCAGAAACTCATAAGCAGTTTATCTACAATGGAATTATAGGGTTTTTATTTAGTTGAGGTTCACGTAAAAGGTGCATTTTTAAAACTTTTCTGATTTACTTCATTCCATGCGATTGAGTCTACTGAAACAGCATTTGATCCATTTGCCTTTTTTATCTTTAAATGAAATGAATGATTTATTATATCTCTAATTATTCTTCAGTTGATGAAAATGCTGTTATGCTATATAGATTATCATTTCCAGTACTTGGTAAATTTGGTAACCAATGGTAACTGTTACCATAGATATGCTTCACTTGGAGTTATTGTGAGATATGTAAATGTGCCAAAGTTGTAAGCTTTGTATTTTACCTTTGTTACACTTCTTCCCCTTGTACCCAGAAGAACAGGAACATTTGTTCGGAGCTACGCATCTGCCATTGTTCATACATCTTGGTTCACAGGTAGCTATTGGAAAATGAATAAACAATATGTTATAATAAAGTTAAAAAGGTTTGAAATTTAAGTAGCAAGGTATTTGTTTATCTGTTTAAGAATGTAATTAGTTTATAGTGGCTCTCTTCAAGTAGAATAATTGACCACTTTTCTATCACTTTGTAAACATACCTCGATTGACATTCATGTATCAGTCTCAATTTTGAAAAAGAAAAGTTGTTATCATTTAATTTGTAGGTGAACATGTTAGTGTTCATACGGATAAACCAAAAACAGTAACTTAAGTAAAGTCAAGCATATAATAAAAATTATAAAACTACCACATCTGCAACACAACCATTGCGGTGAAATACCGAGATATATAGAAGCAATGAAAAAATCGGGACAGTCGATTGACAAATTATTAATACAAATTTTGTTTTATTTTCTATGTCACTTATTATCCTGCAAATGCATCCGAATGTTGGAATCCGAGGATTAATTTCATTCCAGCAGTTTAATTTAAATGTTGGAAAGTTTTGTAAGACATGATTTAATATCATAACCAGCAATAAACATATTACCAAAATTGCGGCATGTTAACTTTCTGGGGCTAATATAGATATAAATGGCACCTACAGGTAAATATTATTCGGCACTGTTGGTAATTGTAGAATGTTCGCAAAAGTGTGAAACTACAATTAAACAAATAAAATAAACATATATGATATGATGTTTTTTGAGGAGGAGGAGGAGGAGGAGGTGGTGGGGGGGGGGTTGGTGGGTGCAGGTGGGGTTGGGTTGGGGTTGGTGGAGGAAAGAAGGCATTGTCTGGTGACTGAATACCAAACAGCCTGCATGGTAACTTCACATAGAGAGTATAAAGCTATAAAACTTGAAACAAGTAAGCTTCTTGATGCTACAATCTCATAAAGTGAAGTTTTTTTCATTATTGTTGGTTTTATTTTCTGAAGAAGTTTGTTTATTAGATCTAGACGATATATGGTACTGGTACTTACGTGTCTGGCAGTGTCTGCCCGAGAAACCTGTTTGGCAGGAACACATGTTATGTCTGACGCATGTACCGCCATTTAAACAACTATGGCTGCATATAGCTGTAAAGATATAATGATCGGTATTACGTAATAATAATAAACGCTTAATCATTGATGAAATGAACAATACATCAATCTTACATGTACATTTCAGTATGAATATATAGGTTTGATTAGCGGTAGGCATGTTGTCGCAACTATTCTTAAACCTAAGCTATAACGCCCCATCAGAACAATGAATAATACAATATGCTTCATCCCACGTAACATTGCTATAGCGCTTATACACGTTTCAATGACGTCATAATAACATGTAAAGTACTATTGTCTTTTTCTTTTTTCTTTTTAACGGACGGCCTGACATTCTTCAAACTTAAAATTACATAAAATAAATTCAAGTGATGATCTAATTGCGACAGTAAATGTATATTGGAGCTAAGAGAAACTCTGTCCAATGGCGGGTTTTCTCTGTGTTGACCCTTGTAACTAATGCTCTCATGTAACATAAGTCAATACTTTTAATGTCAAATCTTCCTGTGTATGACATACCATGTTGGCAATTACTACCATGGAAGCCCCTTGGGCAAGAGCAAGTTCCTGGCTTAACACAAATTCCTCCGTTACGGCAATGGGGAGAACAAATAGCTGTAGAGAACAAAACAAACGAATTGTAACAACGAAATTACATATGCTATATTTATACACATTTGAAACGGCGATGAGTTGATACATATAAAACAGGACAAAACTTCCAGCCTCCCAGGAATTCGAACCAAAACCTCCAGCCATCCAGGGATTCGTACATAGGCCTCCCGCTCTTAATACTGTCGTTCTTAGCAACTGATTCCAGCCTCATGGGGATTCGAACCCATGCCTCCCCGTGATTCGAACAGAGGCCTTCGCGAGGTTCGAGCCCATGCCTCCCTTGGATTCGAAGAGAGGCCTCCCCGGGATTCGAACCCAAACATCCCTCTCTAAATAAAGTCGCTCTTATCAACTGGGCTATGGACACTGATTTTATATCCAGAGGTTCGACACCGGTAAGGAAGGTTGTCAATCCACTGTAGGCCACGAAGCGGCTCGAAGACAAAAAACTTCAATGTAACAGTAATTTTAGATGACAACCCTTCAAAAACACTACAAATTAAGCGAATTGAACCGATTATAATTCAATATTACACTTACGTATTGCACATGTGGTACCAGTGTAACCAGGTTTGCACTGACATCGCTGAAGCCCAACGCAGTAGCCTCCGTTTTCACATTGCAAGCCACAGTTAGCTGCAGACAGACATTAGCGAGAAAATAAACTTCACTTTCAACCTGGTAACATTACAATATATAATTTACCTACAACTATGCATGAAGGAACGAAAGCACTTTTGCAATAAATAAAACTTTTCTTTTTTCGGACTGAACCAACCACAGATGCAAATTTCATACAAAGACCACTTCATGTCGCTACGTCACCAATGACGTTTCATTAACGTATCCTCCCGTACATGTGTTTTATACCTTTCTACGATGCAATCTTTCTAATTCTAGCGAAAGTCAAATTAAAGGGGGAAAAACATATTAACTTGACTATTTAATTAGTATTGGTGTTTACCACATAACTATATGAAATACTCCTCGAGTCACTGACGAAGCTAACAATCAAACAAAAATTAAAAGCTCACCAACCAGAAGAAAGTCATTTACAAAATTAAAAAAAAATAATAAACAAGAAAGGATTAACCAAATTATTCTGTATAGTTGTTTTATCAGCAATTAGCTCATGTCACAAATCCCTCTTTGTTTCTTTTCAAAACGAAAACAATATATAGCAAACACTTCAAATGTCACGATTGCACAAAACAAGTAATATTACAAATTAGCCAGTCGGTGTGGTGTTATCTATATTGTTAAAATACGCATTTGAAATTTGGTTTTGTGCAGTTTATCTCATACCAAATCCGGTATGTTGAGATACAATGCTTTCAACATGATTTTATAGTTAAGTATTCATTGTAATCCAGCGTCTATACGTACCAAATAAGCCTGTCCATATATTTGCAACGTAAAAGCACGTGTTAGCTTTAGCATTGAATACAGCCCAAAAACGGTTAAATTAGTTGGGATATTTAGCTCAGGAATAGGGATAGATTAGTGAACCATTCCGGCTAAGGTGGTGTGGTAAAGTTATATGCAGGTAATCCTAACCAACGGACGTTAAATGTTATAATATATTCTAATGCTCAGTCATACCTAGTTAAAACAACTGGCTGTCATTATCTTTAAACTAAGCTATAAATATAGTTACTTAGTTCATTAATAGAACTAAATACCGAGTCCAAATTCATTTATTTTCTATAAATAGTTCATGGTGTAGGTTGCTCATATAACCTTCTATACCACAATCATGTTTAGTTTCTATTGCCTTTTCAATGATTCGCAATACTCCACTTGATTGGTTTAATGAGTGGATGAAGGTCTGTTGGGTTTTCTAACCCAGGTTCTGTATTGGGTGTCTTTGCTGAAATAGTATTCATCGTTCAATTAAGTGTCATAGCGGAGCCTTCCAGAACCATGGCATTATCAAGAACACAGTGCCATAAAATGAAGCAGATGACTTAAGAACAGATAGAATGGAATGTTACGTAATCAATATGAAAACTCACTAGCTTCGCACCGATTTCCCAAATATCCTCTCTTGCAGATGCATGTGTTACGTTTGGTGCACTTGCCGTCATTCATACATGCAGGAATGCAGATGTTATCTGCAACAGGGACAAAGCGAGTGGTTTTTTGTGCCCATTTTCGTTTTTTCCCTCTTCCTTATTTCGCCTCTATCTCTCTTCAAATGCAACAGACTATAGTCAATTCTCTTAGGCATCTTTGTAAAGTTAGATTTATAACACGTGCATGAAGGTAGTTTGCATTACATTTCCTAACTGCTACCAAAGACAAATACTACAAGCAAGGAAACATATACATTAATACAACTAATTTTGTTTTTATTAAGAGGAAGGGGAACAAACAGACAAAATGGTGCACTTTATTTAGGAATTAGCTTTCTACCAGCGTTTTGCGTTTGACAGACTAACATTTAAACCAAACCTACGGAGTATTACTCTAAATAAGATTGTTATTTGTCAAAGTAAGACTACCTCCTTGATTTTGGCAACAAGTAGAGGTTGATGGGTGATTCATTTATTAATTTAATTTAATTTAACTTAACTTATTCAACATTTTTTGAAATGTTTCTGCCTCAAAGCTGTTTATCCTCCCAGACTATCCACAATCAAAATGCCACCACCAATGCGAACATGAAACATTAGTACATATTTGTATACATGTATCTTTAGTTATAGTTTTCACATCGTTTAGGATGTTATATCCAGTTTACACCGATTCCCAGAGCGATTTACGACTCATTATGAATTATTCTTCAGCCCAAACGATCTTCAAGAAATCATTGTTTGAACAGAATGAAAAGTATTAATCTTTTCCAAAGTTTGGGATGCTTATTTTATATTATATTTGTCCAGTTTTACAGAACTCTGTCCCCTGTAACTAATCAATATTAAAATTATTTTGATGAAATGTGTTCTAATATGTAATGTAATGATTACACAATAGGGTTAATTGCCCTGTTTCCACTTAAAAGTACAAATATCAGCCATATTTTATCCCAAATTGAATACTGATGGTTTCTTACTTATAATATCTATATATATTTATATATATATATTTATATATATATATCCATATTGATATATATATATATCCATATATATCCATATATATATCCATATGTCCATATATATCCATATATCCATACCTTGAGCACATGTGGGTCCCTTAAAGCCAGGTTGACACTGACATACATTTGGTCGCACACATCTGCCATTATTTTGGCAAGGCGGATTGCACATCGCTGCAGGGAATAAAGAATAACATTTTACAAAGACAGTGTCTACTGAATGGAATTTCGGCCTTTCCTTCAAGAATTGCCAAGAGTGAATACGAAGGCAAAATGCAAAACCCTGTCATTAAACAGTAACATTTGTAAGAAAAGTTTTCCGTATGATTCCTTAAATATCTTACTTACTAAAACGAGGGGCCATTGTGGCAACTATACCGGTTAGAACATCATAGATTTCATTCTACGTTGGAGTGGTAGAGGCAGAAATTTTTTTCACGAGAAGAATCCTTACTTTAAGGATGACGGGATTTCCAGTAAATGATACTACTTAAGTCTATATATTCCGTGAACAGTGTATACTTCCCCACGGATACACATCACCGTCTTCAAAGTGGGGGAGGGAGGGGGGGGGTAGGGGACTACCACGCACACATTTACATTATTTGTTGGAATGGTGGATTTCATTAGGTCACAGAAAGTTTCCGCCCTAATCTTCCAATATTTGAGCAATACAAATAAAAAAGGCGAAATGTTAGTTATAGTGACTGTATTTCAAGGTGTGACGTCACATTCATTTGGTTGTAACAGAACACTGTGTCATTGACTAATATCGTGACCGTAGATAACTGCCTTAATATGTATACGATAGTTCATTAGGCAAACGTATATAGAGCAATACTTTGCAAACTGGCTTTAACTCTATGTTTATGTGTGTGCTTTTGTTAGAAATTGTGAAGATTCTTACATGTCAAACATCCTTGTCCACTGGTACCGTATGGACAAACACATCCATTTACATCATTACACACAGCATTCCTTGGGCAGCTTGCACACACTGAATCTACGAATAGGGGGAAAACATGAAACACAATTACGGAACATGCCAGTGGTATCTTTCATTTACTCTTTGCGTACGTTACTTTTGATTCTATTAAATTGATCATTTCGGCTCTGTAACACTCTCTGTATGTAACTCCACATCTATACATGTATGTGTGTATGTATATATATATAGCATATATGTATATAGGCTATCTCTGTATGTAACTCCACATCTATACATGTATGTGTGTATGTATATATATATAGCATATATGTATATAGGCTATTTATATAGGCTATATATATAGGCTGTATATATAGGCTATATATATAAATATACAGGCTATATATAGGCTATATATTTAGGCTATATATTTAGGCTATATATATGATATATGCTATAATGGGGAGTAACATCGTCACCATTTTGTTTTGTGGCGATGATGAAAAATAATCATTCTCTTTCGCTTCTCCTCAAATTGATGAATGAAAGAATACTTACTCCGACAAAGCTGACCATTGCCAATCAAACCACGTGGACAGGTGCCGCAGATGAAAGACCGCGAGTTGATGGCGAAACAGTGGACCCCTGGGTAACATGGACTAGTCTCACAAGGATCAACAACAGTGGAACATGTTACCCCTGGTAAAATGAAAAAGTGGGAAGGGTTGCACTTCATTTTACGGCAGAAAGAGTAAACAAGTAACGACACACCATCAGTTAAGAAATAACTTCAGTTTGAATATTTCTATTCCAATATTAGTCACAGTTACTTGTCATGCGTATTTTACATAGGCTCTAGAGCAAATAACGAATTTATATGGAGTACCAAAGTTCCACTTACCGGTGTAACCTGTATTGCACTGGCAGGTTTCCTTTCCGTAAGAATCTGCCAAACATGCCCCATGTTCACACACTAAATTAGAACAGCTCAGAGCATAATCTTCACAAAGTAGTCCTGAATAATGAATCGGGCAGATGCAAATATATGGAGGACCTGTGAGAGGATCTAAAAGACAAGATCCTCCATTCTGACATAAGCATTCTATCACTTCAATCTGAAACAGAAATTACAAGAAATAAAATCTCTCCAAAGTTAAATCTTATTTATTGACAAATGTTGCACTGGATGTACACTAGTACACGGAAGATATGTTATTTGTACTAAATGTACGTATAGATAAATGGTTTAAGTGGTCAACAAAATTATTTTATGTTACTTTTTGTCATACTCAACTAGTCAAAGATTGTCAAGAAGTGTAAAGATGGCTATTCAAAACATTGGATCATATATTTTATTTATTTTCTTTTAAATTTTGAAAGAAATGTACTTAAATTTTCTTCAAGTTTAACGTATGCAACTTGATGGAGACTGGACCAATGGAATAATATTAAACAAAAGAACTTACATTAATATGAAATTCGATTTCTTCTCCACAAACATCAGAAACAAGGACAGGTATTTGGAAGTAACCGGAACTATCTGATTCCCATGAAAATAATCCTTCGTTTGTGACAGACGCCGCTCTGGTGTGAACCGTGTAGGTCAAAGGTTGCCCCTCGGGATCAAATACTTCCAGTTGTAATTGAACTGGCTGGCTTACTAGACTGTATAATGTATTTCGTGGAATGTTCACCAACGGAGGGACGTTTTCTGTTTTTAAGGGTGAAAATGGTAACTTCATAAATCATTTCTTTCATGGTTACAGAGATACCAAGTAAATTAAACTTACTTGGCAGTTCAATTGGTATGGATTACCTCGTCTATATAAAAGCCGTACATATGTGATGAATTTCGTACGTTTTTATCCTTACCGATATGTCAATAGTTATCCATAATTCAAACGCCATATATCCGATTCGTTATGTAAATTTATTATATATAGCTTCTTCTCATATGAATTTCTTATCCAACACAATAGTTTGTACTGAGGCCACGTGGAAGAACAAGTTGTCTTCACATATCTCATATCATCTCATGTCTTTAGTTGACTAACGCGTAATGCAAAGAGCAGATAACGGGAGGTGGGTCAATGAGGGCGCAGTGCTAAAATGTTACCAAAGTCGGTGGTTTATTGAGGGCATAGGCTCTATGGAGACTGGTAAGAGAGGAAGGGAGTTAATCTAAATCTTTCCCAACTTAAATGAGGAATTGACCCCATCTCGTAAAACTGATATATACCGTAAGTTTGAATTTAAGTTATTTTAACCATGTTTACCTTACGAGACGGTATATTGTTTGACTAAAGCCACGTGTTCTATAACAGTTAGAAACCATAATTATTTATAACCAGATTGTAGGCTTTCTAGGGGTTTAATTACACCAGATGACATATTTAACACATATTCATGTATTTTACCAGATGACTTTGACCAATCTTCGTTGTTCATCCAAGGCAGGCACAGAAGACATAATTCAGATGGGTGTTCATCTCTACTAGCATAGCACATTCCATTAATGAGGCAAGTATTATTCTGAAAAGTATGAAAATAAAACGTCTTGTTGAGACCAGTTCCACGTTATGAATATAACAACATTCTCGTAATTTAAGATGGGACTGTGGAAGACAAAGTCCTGCTTGATGCCCTCAACATATGAACAACCTTTAAGAAGGCGAGCGGCCAGAGAAAGCTCAAAGGCCATATATTGTATTACATTTCATAATTGCTCATATTAAAGGGATATCAATGCTATATCTCAAACACCAATACAACAGACATTCTAAATTCTAATACAACTATTTAAGAATGTAACAATGTTGATTACGCAATTGATATCACTCATAACACAACAATGTGCTCGAAATGCCGCTGAAATCGTATCATGGACCTCAACGTAATTTCCTGTCGCAGAAGAATCTAATCTGATACTGTTTAACGTCATTCTCATTTGACAGCAATAAACTGTCAGTAATATCAGAAAACAGTTGTCATTAAATTTGATATGTTTTTTAAAACAGTATAGCTACTGTGGTCATGTAATATATATGGAACATTTAAGTTCCAAACCTAACAATATCTGACTAGTACAAGGTGGGTGATAACTGTGCTGGTTTATGTTTTAAGTGTCACAAAATAAAGCCAATCAAAATGATTAAAACAGTCATCAGCTAATTTTATAAAGAGAAAATATCATCAAAACAAAGGGTTATTCAACAAATTCGAACGAAACACATGTCTCACAATTGTATGAACTTTTCGCGGCTTCTTCTCCTCAAAATATATTCATTCCGTTAAGTTAATGATATTCAAAGATCCTCGAAATATATTCATTTCGTTAAGTTAATGATATTCAAAGATCCTCCAAATAAATTTCATTTCGTTCAGTTAAGTTAATGATATTCAAAGATCCTCCAAATATATTCATTTCGTTAAGTTCATGATATTCAAAGATCATTGAAATATATTCATTCCGTTAAGTTAATGATATTCAAAGATTAATAGTTCACAAATACATTCTGTGAATTAACAGTAAAAGGGAAGATTTAGACTAAAACTCACCAGAATATGGCATTCCTGCGTCCAATCACAGCTGATACATGCAGAATCGTAGAATGTCAAAGTTAAATTTTCCCTCGAGAGATGACCGTCCTGGGCTACCTACAAAATAATGTCGAAGTGCATATGAGAGCAAGATTGTTGCCTAGCTTCATTTTATTTTTAACCAGCTTATATGAGAATTAAGGGGGGTATTAATACTCTGTATAAAATATCATATGCGACTACAGTCAATTAACATCTTCGATACTTATGTTAAATTTTCCACATGTAAGAAGAGAGTGGTTATGAATTGCTGTTGTACCTAAAATGAGTGAAAATAAAGTTTCATTCACGGGATCCATTCTAAACACAATTATTAAAATCGTTAAATATCGTTTAAATCGTTAAATATATAATATATCCATGCACTCAGACTAACCTGTACATCCCATCGTCTGAATGAAAACGTCTCTACGGGTCTGTCTATGTTATTTTCCAGTTCACCAAGAGAGCAACGAATGGTTCTCCTGTTGACGACTTGTCCCGGGACCCGGATGTTGACATGAGACCCTTCCGTTTTAGCTTGCCAAGTCTGTTTCATAATCAAATCAAATAGATCATATAGGCTATTGTATTTCTTTATTTGAGCATGTAACCTGTGATGAGTAGAAATACCTTTATTTTAAGGTTGAGAAGAAAACTTACATTTTAAGAAGACCCAAACCCAGCGATCATCATCATCATGTTATGGACCTCTGGTATATGACGGACATTACTCCCGAAATGCTAAGCAAATGCTGAGAATGGTTCTTCCGTTTGAAAGATGACATATTTTTGATAAGTTAGATGACACAATAAATACTTCAATAAGGATAACACTGACAATAAACAGTCACTAGTGAATCTTTGATCATGGTGTTGTTCCTCGGTATACCTCTTTGAGTATGTTATATTTGTCACTTTTAAAAATGATTAAAAATAACTGGAGGAGATCTCACCCTTGGATTAGAGAAAATGCACTCTACGCTCGCTAGTTTGTCTAAGCCTTTGAGATTCAGGTTGATATGGTCACATGGATTATTCCTGTTGTCGCACAAACCATTCTTCTGAATACGTTGTAATACAGGAACATCTGCAGAATAGATATCACAAAACTATTGTTGTGTTGTACATGCGTTGTACATGTGTTGTACATGTGTTGTACATGCGTTGTACATGCGTTGTACATTAACGATTCACAAACTCAATTCATAGACCAAAACTTTAAGACAAAACGAAGGGACTACAAAACTGAAATTGGCAACACGCGAGTCGTTATGGTTGTGTTCACTTACCCTTCACTTTACTGCAGTCAATATCCTCGTGGCCAGAATCACATTCACATCCATATGAGCCACAGACCCCTTTTCCGCTACAATTGTTTGGACAGTTAAACATCCTTTCCAGTTCTAGCTTTTCGTCTACCATATACCTTTTGTCTTCCATCGCGGCTTCACAGAGATTTTCTAACAATGGGATGGTTTCAAACCTCCACGTTGGGTCATCTGTAAGTTGGATGTCACTCATACATAATTCAACAGCATCCAATACATATTCATCACTTCCAATGCCTTCCTCTCCACACAACCTCCCTAACGGTGAGTACCTTAACGTCTGTTCACATATATCACGAGCTTGAGTTTGCGTAATTCCAGACGTTGTCGGCCATTTAGGAGTCAAGGGTAATAGATCTAAATCTCTCTCGTCTGGAGGGAATGAATATGTATCTATCAGATTGCTCGCACTTGACTCTGGGGCAATTTGAAACAAAGGAAAATCTAAATTGAGGATAGTTAAAAAGTCTGTAATTGCACTAACTTCTATGTCTTCCAGTTGACCTTCTAACCTTTGTTGATTTCTAAGATTAATGCTGTTCTTTCTTCTCATCTCCTTCTGAATATGACTATTGTCAGCCACAACATCCGTTGGAAACGAACCTAGAAGAGTTTGCTCAGGGTCAACATTTGCTACAGGAAAGACATCTTCTGGAGGAGGAGGCTGATTAACGACAAAGCCGTTCGCATCTTCAAATGACAAAGGTCCAAAGTCCTGCAAACTACCAATGTAAAAATTTGTGACATCTTTGGATCGAATCATTGGTTGACTGTAGAAATATTCGTATGTATCACATGAGATATCACAATTTCCTTGTGGGCAGATAATATTTGATAAGAATACATCTTCGCTTTGACTCAATGATCCTGTGTCTTCCCTTTGGCAACTGCAAGCAGGAAGACGAAAGCCGAATGGATTGGAAGATGGTAAGGTTTTGAACATTCCTCCGTCTCGTAATCTGGATGATATTGGAAAAAACGATACCAGATTTCTGATTAGGCACAACGCTGGTGATAGGTGCAAATCACTTTATACCATTGAACATTTTACATGTGCCAGCATTATATCCTATATGCAAAATGACCTCCACATTGATCCATTCCATAATTCCTGGTAAAATATCCATTCAAAGAAAAATGATATAAATCTGATTGAAAGATGACACACGACCAACGATCCACAAAAGGTGAGGGAACTTATTTGATATAGTTACATTTAAATCATCTTGCCCATACCATTAGCTCGCGCATATCGAACAGAAATGTTTCACGATGATGCTATAGTTCTTCAAGCTACACCACAGTGGCAACATCTACACAATCTCTTACAGCAAATCGCAAACCTGCACCAGTAATGCCACGATGGCCACCGAATATCATAACAAATTACCCTAACGGGCCAGTAACGGCAACAAATTACATTTTGGCCATATTTGGCCATAAAATGTCTCTAAGGATATCTACCTCCATCGCTCGACAAAATCCACAGCTTCTCTCATTCCTGGTTCCATCGTCATGGTATCATGGTTGTCATGGAAATCATTTTGTGGGTCTCCGTCAAACGTCCCACATAGGCCAGCTGTTCGACCAAACTCTGATGAAGGTACTCTAAGTGATATACTCATCCCCCAGTCTGCAATATCAGCTCGAACATACGCCCCTGATGGGAACACTATCTAGCACACAAGATAAAACAACTGCAATATCAGCCCGA
>KN884881.1:103357-122707 GCA_000934455.1 Apostichopus parvimensis | reverse complement strand
AATTATGTGGCAGGGTTCCAATGATTAACGCCTAAGTTACGCTAAGTACTTCACACCCAAGCAGTGCAAAGACTCAGAAACCTGTTCTAATTCCATAAGGTTCTTCTTCTACTTATGTGAAATGTCACTTTAATAAACATGAAGGGTAGCTACTGCTAAAGAGATCACAAAACTGCTGAAACGTACATGCTGCAAAACTGCATCAGTTTGGATTATGAAAGTACATAAGCTTTGCATTCCCATCCCATTTACTACACTATGACTACATGAGTTTTGGCAGCAGAGAGGAAAAATGGGCACACTAATGCAGTGTGTACCAGTATGACTATATCTCAATATCCTGTTATACATATTGAGATGTTGTTGATAAAGTGCATACCAGTGTGACAATATCTCAATATCTTGTTATTCATATTGAGATGTTGATAATAAAGTTTAATTGAGCAGGAAGAAAGTGAAGACAGAGAATTAGAAATGTTCCAATGTTGTGGTAGTGAGGCAATGTGTCACCAATACCTGCAGGAGCTGCAGGGTCTATAATGTGATACTGCAGAGCACAACAGATAATGTCCTAGTACACAGCTTGGCTGTATGATGCTGCAGTCTACTCAGTCTACAACCTTTTGACATGGTGCAAATATGAATCCCAATGTTTCCAATTAATAGATCAACAGAGACTGTCCAAATAGAACTTGCCATGCCAATAACATTGCTCTATTAATTTCTTCTAAGTGCTTACCTCTCAATAGTAAACTGGACAAATGCTCCATAAAAATCAACCACATCTGCGAGAGATTTGACGTCTGTCGTCAGAGACTCATAGAAAGCTGGCAGTTCTGCTACCAGAGATAATAGCTCTGCACGGATCTTCTCCCCCTGCCAAAACAAAAACAGAATATCAATAATAAGTCGGTGAATGCTATCTGAACCCATATAAAGCCCATTGAAATTCCTCATCAAAAGTTAGAAGAGGTCACGATTGTGCAAATTAAAGCTTAACCATACATAGTTTACTGTACCAAGGTACTGATGGAGTGCAGATGGCCCCAGAGCACAATGACCTCATGTAAGGTTGTGCTTCAATAAGACTGCAGAGTGTGACTCTTTTGTAATAGTGAATTAGAAGGGAGGTAATCACGATATGATCAAGAGCGTCCATTCGTCTGTTGAACTTGCAATGAACTCTATGACATTTGTGGCGTAACCATGTCAGTACATATCTATAACCCTTGACCTGCACACTACCAGCCAGGAATCTTACTCTGAATTACGAACTAGCAAGTTAGTGTCAACTTCTCTCTATTGAGTCTCTCCGAATACATTATAACATTCATTTGAATATCTTATTCTGATATTAATTTGGTCAGTAGAATATTAAATGAGTGCATTCAGTCAAGTAAAAACTGAGTGACACATGAATATTTATAAATGGAAAATTTGCTCCTCATATATTTTTGCCCAGTGATTATTTTATCCTGCTGTTGGAAAGATGCTACTGTAGCCTCCTACCCTGATGAAGGAGTGCTATTAAATAATTATTATTCTTCTACACTAGTACAAGATGAATACCCATTTCTTTCTCCTAATAACAGAAACATTTCATCCAGCAACAATAAGATTTTTATTTATCTGTTGCATTACATAGTCTAGTCTAAGTTAGTTTAACGGCTAGTAGGCATAATTGCAGGAATGTGAAATAAACTTAGAGTTTAAGCCCTATTCAAAATTTGCAAGATATTTTTAAAAAATGTGCCACCAGACTGTTGCATAACTTTTCATGAAAGTTACATCATGGCATACTACAGCAAGCCATTGATCAAGTCACATGGAGCTGTTCATTTATAAGTAGAACTTTACAGATCTAAGAGTAAGGTTGTATCCTGCTTGGTACCATGAAAACACCAGAAATGAACTAGAATTTTTATTCCAAAATACTTTGTTGTAATGTTTTTAGCGACGATTCTTTGAACTGATGTGATGGATGGTGCGATTAACTCAAAATACAAAGTGATAAGATCTGCAAAACTGGATGTTTGTGACTGAATAATGATTGGTGGGGGTTAGCAGTATACAAACTGCAGCCACAAGTACCTATGGGAATAAGACCGTACGAACAAACAGACAGCATGATTACATAAACTTCTCTGAAAACACCGATTGTTGCCACAGCAACAGCAAATCATGCTCAAGGGTTTCTAGAGAAGACATTTATTGCTAGGAACTACAATGGATCATATGACATCAGTGCCATGTTTTCTTTGGAACATAATAAGAATGATTACCTTGATTCCAAGTTGTTTACAATACTGTTGATATTCTTCTTTGGCAGTCACAGCTGCATCAGCATAGTATTTGTCCTTTTTCTCACATTCCTAACAAAAAAGGAGGATAATAATTTGGTGAAAGCAAAACAAACATGTTGACCTGTCAGAGGAACTAGTTTCTTGTGCATTATGGGAAAGAAAAGAAGGTTGGAGAAAAAATGGAATGATAAGGTAAATTACTCATCAAACTATGTAATTCTGCACTTTTATTATTTTGAAACATGCAGTATTTAAATGCCAAAGGGATCATCCAAATCATGAAACTGATTCTTGCTTAAAGGGACATTGGTTGAAATTTTTTGGTGATATGCAAGAAAAACATGTGAACAAAAAGAAAAGGACAAAAGCAAATTTTTTCAATCAGTAGGTAGAACCACATCCTACTAGAATTTATTATCCTAAAAATAAAGTTTTTAAAATTTCAGGAAAATTTTTTTTAGCACCAAAATAGGAAACAACAGCTTGAGCATCATCAAGGGATACTTACACATAAAAACAATAATTTTCATAGTAAATTGACATTTTAGCATGTACTACAATTGTAACACATTTCAAGGAGATTTGAAATCGACAGGAATAGTTTAAAAGGAAGAATTTGAAGTCCATAATTCAGCCATGATCACATGCACAGCTTACCCACTGTAAGCTATTTTCTGGAATAGGCCTTAATATCTGTTACAACTAAAGATATTCAGAAGGGGCTTAAAACCAGCAATATGGTATATTGCTGTCATCTCTACAAGTGTTACCCTCTGAAATCTCCTTGTAAATGATTGATTTTGACCTTAAGAAAAATACCCATTTTTTCCCTCTTATGTTGATGTTAAAAATCGCTGAATGGTATTGTTAGCATCAACAAAGCCCTTCATAAATTTAGATGTTAATTTTAATTTATACTTACAGTTTGAGTCGACTGGCACCTTGCTATTTGTTTTCTAATCCAGGGAACTTCGTAAGCGACGTTTCTGATAAGGGTGTCTGATACCTCAGCGAGGTAAATACTATCCTTTTCATATAGAGACACAATTTCTTGCCAGTCCTGTTTTGTAAAATGAAAATGATAAAATATTGTTATTGATTTCTAGAAACCAAAAAGACAAGAACATCCTTAATCATACTTTCCTCAATTTTATTTTAATAACACCTCTGAAACAAACAAACAAACAAAATTCTGTGTTTTTTCTATTTTCTATATTTTTTTCTTGCACCTTACAATCATAAATCAGCTAACAACAGAAATGATTAATGGCAACTATTTTCTTGGCAAATCTGTGGGTGAAATGTTGTCAAAAAGAAGGCAATTTTAGTGAACATGATAAAACATATTAGGTTTCTTGTTTGAAAAGCGCTCAAGTGAGCTAGTGGCCACTAGTAGTAGAGTGTCATTAAGCCTACTACAACATTAGCCAGAATACACCATTACGCAGAGCCGCATGATAATCATAATAATAATATTATAATACTTTAAGTTGTGACAACTCAGACATACTCTTTGTAAGGCTTACTTTCTTAGAAACCAATGCACTACAAAGAGGCAAGTAAAAGGGCCCTTAAGTTTGTCAATAAAGGATGTTAAAGTACCCCCTGACGAATTTTAGAGTGTATTTGTACTGACTTTAATAATGTGTCCACTGGAATGTAATCAATCCCTTAAAAACATCCTCACTGATGTAAACAATTCCCATAAATTTATATAAAGCTATGATTAATGTAAATATATTTTAGACTAATTCACCATCCACTTTAGTTCATGTATTTGTAGAACACATTGGATTCAATAAAAGTTTAGTTACTGGTAGACCCAAGTACAAATAACAGTCTGACTTATTATACAAAAACTTCATTTTTAAACCAAATTTTTCCTTTCTATTTCAGAATAACAATAAACAGTCTTGAATTATGGAGAGTCTTCTAACACTGCTGACCAGAACTCACCTTCATCCTCTGGGATGAGTAATACCCAAAGATGTTCTTGCTTCCAGATTCTGAAACCTTCAAAAGCTCTAAGATTCTAAGGCAGTGAAAGTAGTTGATGTCTGGAAGGAAAAAGAGAAGAACAACATGATGTTTTTCAGTTTTGGTTCATTCCAAAAAGTTATATATCAAAACAAAGCAAAATCACTGTATTGGTTTCAAACCTGTAAATAGCAAACATGTCACCAACCATAGATGCTATTTGTTTTATTCCTCTACTACAGTTATGTAACTCTGCTAGATAAAAAATTGCTTATCAATGCATCTATCTTAAAAAGAGAAAGATTTCAACTGTGAACTGTTTAAAAATATGCTGCTAACAGTACTGATGACACTCAATCATCTAACTTAATCTTCAAACCAGAGGTCTCTGCAAATTCAGGTTAACTTCTTGGCTAGATGCCAATAGATTTCCCATTGTGTTAGTAGAACAAAGTAAGCATTTTCTTCTGCCAGTACAGTAGGTACTAAGAACATACACACATGGTAAGTTGGTTAACAATCTTAATGTCATAGAATCAGCAGGATTTCCATACCTTACGTACAGTACCTGTTAGCCCCATATAATTATATTATATATTATTACCAGCAAGTATCATTGGGCTGCTATCACAAAGACCGTGCAATAACGGCTGTGTGTTGTAAGTCAGTAAAAATTCCAGTAAGAACTTGCCTTTTAGCCAGTGGAGTTTTTAAACATTTGATCATGTGGTTAGTTTTGGTTGTTCATGGTTACAAATTCTTTACTATCGATAATAGCTAGAAACTTAGAAGAAAAACAATTTCAGGGCAGCATCTAGTACTGCTACACTGATGACAAGATACAGTATTGAACACTCTTACAAAACAAGAAGTGGGAGCCAGTCCCTGCAGATGAAGAGCACAGTCGGGGTGGATGGCACATTATTGTTGATTTCATGCAAACAATTAATACTCTGTTTGATTAAAGGGTGTGAAGACTCGCGCACAAAGAAACGTCTCATGCCGGTAATCTGACCTAGTTTCGAATGAGGTGTAACAGAAGTGTTAGACACCACCATCGATCCCAGAAAATACACACACAGCTTGCTACCGTTGGTAATTAGACACTAGTGTACAGTCAATACATACAGCTACGGTCAATACCCACAACACAGTGTACACAGCAGCGTGGATATCTCAGGTCTAGATAAAAGATAACAAGGTATCACGTTTCATTACTGTCTGAATTTTGTAACGACAAGAAGAAAACGTCATTTTCGAGCAACGAAAAGTTAACTTTTTCAGAGTGCGGCACGCGATTTGGGCGAGTCTTCAATGCCTTTAATTCTACAAGAGAAATGTTTGGAAGAAGCAGCTTACAAGTTCCAGCTAAGAGTGTTTTGATTTCCTCCACCTCTGGCATGTCTTGAATGGCATGGTTTATCTTCTTCTGTATGGATGTTGAGTCAACTTGCCATTTGTGTTTGACATGTCTCCTGTCGATCAGCCAATCTAGGAATTGAAGAGAACCAATGAAATGATCTGATCTAATCTTAGTAAGTTTGGAAATGATTATAACTGGAAATGAATTGTCATTAGTATCAAAACGAAAACAATAGGATACATAAAGTGGTTCATTTTTAACTAAACAATATATGCATTATGTCAATGTGCTATTAAAACTTAATTGAAAAGATGTAATAACTATTCTTTCCCATAAGGTTTGGTTGTTAAGCAAAACAATGTAGCAAAACAATAAATACCAATACATACACAGTACTGTAGGAGAAAAGTGTATGTGTAGGTTTGGTGAATAGAACACCAGCTTTGGGGATGATGCTAATTTATCTTTTTACAATGCATTTATTTACAATGCAATATGAATGACCAGATGACCAATACGGATGACCAGACGACCAATAAAAATTTGTCCTGTAATCCATTGTAAACTCTTCTGTAATATCTCTTTTGAAAGAGTATGCACACACAAAAGAAGAATAAATGCTAAAGAGTGTCAAACATATGTTTATCAAATTTGTGCTAAGCAGAAAACAGAAGTGTTTAAAGTTAGTTTAAATTTGTTGATCCCTCAATATTACACATAGCAAATAAGCAATGATTATTGATTTTATGTAGAACTTAATTTACAACTTACTTTTTGCATTGCAATTTCGAAAGTTATGATTGCTTCTCTTTCTACTTATGCACTCAACATATTACAGGGTGTCAGTACTATCCCCAAATATGCTACAAAGTACTGTAATAAGAAAGGTCACTCACGAGGGCAAAACTGTATTGTAACCTGTTAGACAATTTCCCTCAGGGTTGATGTCTTATTTTCAAAATGAACAATTATGAAATTATGAAATTTCAGAAATTAATTTGGAAGTTCAGGTAAATACTTGAATTGAAATTTTTAATTTGCAAGAAGTCAAAAAGGATTTTTCTTGAAATATATTTAACTAAGAGTCATCAATATTGGTGCCAAATTTTATCATTCAAAAACTTGCTAACGGCTTTCAAAGATAACCTTTTGTAAAATACAATATCTCATTGAAGCAAATGTATTTTTGGTGGCAGTGAAAAACAACTTGAAGTTTGATATCACAGAAGGACAATGATACATCTGTATCAAAAGCACTTACCAAGTAGTTTATTTGATGTGATATCAATTGGTAAATTATCAGTTCCGTCTGACATCATGTCTGAAATCTCTGCAACACTGTATTATTAGAGGGTTCTGAAAAATGTGAATGGTGTGGAGTAGATATCATACAGATGAATTTACATATTGATAAATTAGTAACGATACGCCATCCTCTTCAGCTTGCTTCTAAGGAAACATCACTATTTCCTGCTTAATTCCAGAATACCCCACAACTCATGAATCTCACAGATTATGAAGTCTCTAAAGTACACAATGTATTGTCTTTCCCAACAGTCCTGGGTGTGATTTGCAGAATATTCTGCAATTGCTCCCAATTTCCTTGACTGACCGTGTCATTAAACAACTAAAAACAATCAATTGCAGACAATGTTAAATGAAGTGAGAGAATACACTAAAAGACACTTAAAGATCTGCTTTATTGGCTCCAATTACAGCACGCTATAGCTAGGAAAGTTTTGTGATTACGTAATCGACCTGCCACGTTCGTAAATTGACCTCAGGCTCTACAATTAGCCTGCATAGCTTCTTATCACCATTAGGCTCTTTGTGTAAACACTGTGTGGAAATATGTTCATGTCTACAGTGTAGTTAATCATAAAGCGTTCCCACAAAGACCCTCATACAAGAAAAAATATGTGGCAGGCATTGCAGACTATTTGGTAAAAAGAGGTCATTTTACGACCATGGCAGGTTGATTATGTAATCTCAAGAAACCTTTTCCATGATAGCGTGCTATAGTTGGGGTCTATACAGCAGACCTTTAAATAGTGAGAAAATGGTAGTCTATGGTCAATTTAGTAAAATAACATGTTTCCTATTTGTTTTTGTAGAACTCCTTTGTTTCCAAACAAAAGGCAACAGTAAAATACTTTATCCGCCACCTAGGGCATAACACTGGGCTATGAGCAAATTAACCAATCCAACATAACACAGTTGATCCTTGGGCCTAGGCCTACACACGAATGTGACCGTATCAGTTGCACGAATACATCGTTTTCGATCATACGGGATTTTTAGTTCTAATCGATAGTCTACGTTTTAATTACAGAGTCATATCCAACTAAACGTTAACACAACTTGAAAACCACTTTGGTCTGGACTTTTCCTAGATTTAAATCTTTAAAGCCAAATTTACTCACCAGAAAATACTGTTTTGCGTTTGTTTGCAGGGCATATGTTTCATTAAAGTGGAGGCTGTTGGGCACGAAATAACAATGTTGCGCAATATTACAGTATGGAACGCCAAAGTGAGAGGAAGCTGTTACAAAAGTACTGTCGTCAAATCTATATACACCTCGTGGTTTTCTACTCCTTCACGTGTATCCTTGAATTAAAACGTCACTATTGTAGACATCTAAATGCAACGTTTCCATGTGAACCCAAGTAAACCAGAAAAGACTAGATTTATTTTAAGGCTTTGTTTTCTGCAGTAGGCATATAACCTACCCTTAGACATTAATTTTATGCAGTCATATATATGTGAGTGTTTGGTGTGACTTACATTCAGGTAAACTGGATGTAGTCAGATGGCTCTTATACGCTTGTGACAGTTTCCCGTATGATTTATAGGCTAGACAGTGTTGGTTTCAGTGAATTACAGGAAATTCAAGTTATATGGAGTGGTACGCGTTATGTGATTTGCTATGTAAACTCCTCTACTTTGGCACGCATTAACTTACAACATTGTTTAACCACAATAAATACTTAATGACGAGTACATATCTATACACGATCGCTGTTTACATTTTTGTTATTAACTTGCAATGCATTTCGTCATAGAACTAGGCTACTGCTTTTTTTTAATTGATTTGCCAATCAGTGGAATTACCGTAATCATGGACTTACCGTATACTGCAGAGGAAAGGGGAAAACGCCGACATACTGTTTGAGTACAACCTGTATAACCTTAGGTTCGAGATGAACCGATGACAAACGGATCGGATTTTTGCTGAGCGTGAGAAGTGTTGAAATTGAGCTAGTGTGATGTCTTTGTTCGTATTGAGGACTATAGAGACAAACTTAGCAATATCAAGATAGTTCAGCCCATGCTAAAGATTGGGGTGGGGTAGAAGGCGGGCGGTTGGGGAGGAGATGCATCGAAAGATTTGTAGTTTCTTTGTTTGGGAAGCCCAGGAGCACTTATACCCATCAGACCGGGAAGGAGTGGAGTGCGTTATTTAAATAATCAATTGTTATTTTAGATATACTGTATCAAGAAAATGATTAATAATTGACTTTTTTGTTCAAATTTGTTAAGTAAATTGATATCAATTTCAAAAGACCGTAAAAGGGAATAAAGCGAAAATAAATATATTGAGATTTGAAGATAAAGACGTACAGGTGGTGTATTTTTTAGATGAGTGCCTCTTTTATTTCTACCCGTATGAGACAAGGCTTTGCGAGAGGGACATATTGTTTTATATGCTTTGCGAAAATTTCAGGCTGCACCAAAGTGCCTTTTGTGTTTCATATTTTGTTCATAGGAAAACCCCTCCCCGTAGCCAACTCTGTACTTTTCGTATAATTTCCAGTAATAAATGCGTGGACTATACCTCGCCATATTCATCACCTTTAGCCTGCCACGGTATAGCATATAAATATGCGGTCTATGTATAGCCTACTATGCAATTGACAGGTAGCCTACGATAGAAATATTTATCTTGAGCTGATGTGGTACAAAAGTTAAAGTCCAAATGATCGATACTTTTGTTTTTATTGTAGAACTCTGGAGATTTGCATAAGATTAAAATATTAATTACCTATATAGTTCACTGTTTTAATCAGGCCGTATATATATTTAGTATAGGTATAGAATACACTTGTAAAGGACATAAAATGAACGCCATAAGCTATTTCCTCTTTGCTGTGGGTTTAACAACCAATATCTTGGCAAGTAACGCCCAGTCAGTTACGACAAGTAACGGAGTCGTATTCGGCCAGGCTGTCGCATTTAATCGTTCGTCACCACCACTGGTAGATACCAGTATCCATGAATTTCTCGGTATACCGTACGCTAAACCTCCAATCGGGGATCTCCGTTTCCGTAAGCCCGAAGCGGTAGACGATTGGTCGGAACCATGGAACGCGACATTTTTTCGCCCTAGGTGTTGGCAACTGGCGGTAGAACGAAACGACACCGACCCACAAGACGAGGATTGTCTCTATCTTAACGTTTGGTCTCCTGATGTAACGGTATGTGTAAACGAACAATATATTAAAATCATGAAAATATGGCGTTAATAAGGATCCATACACCTAACGTTAATCATGTGTCTTATGTGGTTTCCATTATATATTCTTCTGATGAAGTAGATAAATAGTATATTTGCGAGGGTCTACTCTTTTTCTCCGTTGCCGTCGCCTCGTGAGACTGCACCATTATGTGACTGTCGAAAGCTATCTTCGTGTCGGCTTCAACAGCATTGGAAATTGATGTTGTATACGGCACTATTACCAGCGTATAATTGTGAGTGCAATTAAGCTAGATAGATAGATCGATCGTTAGATCGATAGCTAGATAGATACTAGATAGATAGATATATAGATAGATAGACAGACAGACAGAGAGACAGACACACAGACAGACAGACATACAGGCAGACAGGCAGGCAGACAGGCAGGCAGGCAGACAGACATATAGATAGACAGACATACAGACATACAGGCAGACAGACATACAGATAGATAGATCTTCATGTATTCGCATGGTCCGTTTCATTGTAAATAAGTTATCTGAAACTGTGAAAACGCATTAAAATCACCTTTCGTTTCCATAGAGACAAAACATACCTGTAATGGTATGGATTCATGGCGGTGGATTTGTTGAAGGTGCTTCGTCAGATTTAAATTTTGATGGGAAGGTACTGGTTGCTATGAATGACGTCATAATGGTCTCCATGAATTATCGACTGAATGCATTCGGATTTTTAGCGACTGGTGACGACGAATTGAAAGGAAACTACGGCCTTTGGGATCAGAATGCGGCTCTGAAGTGGATTAAGCAAAATATTGCTGGTAAGAATTTCAATAGCTTACTTATCATACGTATGTTTGGCCACATTTTAAGGACACTTCACAAGTAACCATCTGTACTTCTGCTTGAGTAACTTGCGTTACTTGTGTGTTTTTGTTTTTAACTTTACCTGGCATCCTTCGAACCTTCCTACATTTTCGTATGAAGATCGTTTGCCTAGTGGAGAAATGCAGATCACTAACAATTACTTTGCTCCCAGATTTTATCTGCCTTACTCAAATCATTGCTACGAAGATCAGTGCATTCTGAAATATGGGGTTAAAACAATGTTATAACAATAGTTTAACAAGGTGCATCGAGTTAACAAAATGTCAATCTATATCAACGTATTCGAAGAAGGGTAAATCATCTGTTTGGAGCTCATATAGATGGCCACTCCCAAATTTGGTGTCTAATTAAAAGTCCAGTGTATGTGCATGTGTGCGTGTGTTGCCATGGCTATCAACTCGAGGACCTGTGTGGGTGTGTGATTGTGTGCCTGATGTGTGAATGGATATCGACCACTATTTTGTAAATGGCTTAGGGTAGCATACGCCCATTAAAAGCCCCATTGACTTACACACTATATCACAAAAGTAATGTGGTCTCTAAGTCTAGATAGAAGTTCTCACTTGCTTAACGCTACCCATCACCGGATAGCTGACAAGTTGGCCTTTCGTGGCACCATCAATGTTTCGTATTATGATCATGTAGTTTTTTTGGCTATCCGAGCCGGAAGTTTTCGTCACGTGTAAACAAACCTCTTCACTCAGTAGTAACAATTTTCGTACGCTGTACCTGGGAGGCCTAAAGGGGTCTAAAAATTGTTCACCACATGTACTTCCAATCATGCTCTTCAACATGCAAGCCACAAAAAAACTAGATCATGAAAAAAAAGATGTTCTCCTGCTGCTTTTTGACACTTTTCCTGAAGGAGAACAATCGGGCGGATGGATATAGACTCTAATAGGAGTATGCTACCTTAGAATATACTTGTATAAGTTGTAACCAATACTAAGATATAGTACTACCTGTAACCTGTAAGTATGTGCTTGGTGATAGACGGCCCTTTAATACATTACTGCGTTAACCTAGAATGCCATCCAATTACAGTTATTTGTAGTCTTTCTAGTAAGTAGATATTGAAATGGATATTTGATATTTGAAAGTTGTATCATATCCCGCCATGCAATTCTGACTGACATACCGTACACAATTGAAATACTTATTTAGTGTACACCGTTACCTTGTTTTCTTTTTGCTTTGTGTTTCTAAATAACAAGCTTTCGGTGGTGATCCGAATAACATCTCCTTATTTGGTCAGAGTGCTGGTGGGGCTAGTGTGGGACATCACCTAATCGCCCAACAGAGCTGGGATTACTTTCACAGGGCATTACTCATTGTAAGTATGTAATAAAGTTGATATTAAAAAAACCTAATATCCAATTTTCATATCCAGAGGAGTTTCTTCATTGCGACATTCACAAGATGACCAGAGTATACATAGATCCATAACGGTGCCGTTCATCCAAATAAAACGAAAAACATATATATACTGTAACAGTTAAAAGAATACACCAATCTGTGTGAAGCAAAATGTCTTGATGAAAAGTATTTCAATATTTAGTAATTTTATTAATGTGAACGTATTGCGGAGTAACCAAAATGTATGTACACAGTGTCCTCCTTGCCATCCATTATTCAACGACATTTTTATGTCTCCCTTTATCTTCTATATAGAGCGGCAACATGATGTCCCCCTGGGGGTTAGAAACAGACATCGGAAAAGCCAGATCGGATGCTTTTCTTCTTGGTCGATTAATCGGTTGTGCAGATGGCCTCACTAGTGCAGAACTTGTTACTTGTCTTCGCACTAAAGATGCCAAAGAGATCAGTGCTGCCGCTAATGGGGTAGGTTAATTCCTTCATCTATGCGGCGCCGTTCAATTATCGTTTTGTGCTTGTTTGATAATTGCCGACAATTTTAACTGAAAGGGACAAAATCCTACCGTACATATTCCACCGTACATATAGCCAACGCTGATAAGAGATTGTCACTCGTTTCTTTAATAAAAAATCATCCACAAGATACTATTTTAGTATTAATTACATGATGCAAATTTAAATCGGATGTTTTTCAAAATTTTCTTTAAAATATGTTTTTGCTAATAATTCAAAATATATTTGAAGTCTGTCTGGGGAGAGGGGAGTTTCCCACTCTCCTTTTACGCTGAGGGCTGTAGTTAACTATTCGCCTGACTATGCACATACAATTTATGGATGTATTTATTACATGCGAGTCAGTCACGTATCTATATAATTTTATTTGGAACAATCTCTTGGCAGCAGAACTTAGCTCTTCTGTTTTCACCTTCCACGTTACGTTACGTCGACAGTTCTCGGTAAATCTCTCCTACCTTGTCCATTATTCCTGCAGGTTCTGCTAACTACCACCAACGTGATTCCTACAGTGCCGGTCATTGACGGCGAATTCATCACTGCTGATCCTAGTCTTCTATTGGCCAACGGAAACTTTAAACAATGCTCGGTGATCGTTGGTAATACTCAAGATGACGGCTCCATTGTCAATATACGGGCATTTCCGTCGCAGCTTGTACTCCCGTTCCGTCTCAAGCCGACATCAGATTATCCAACGTTTAGAGAGAAGCTGGAAAAGTTAACGTATACATTTGCTAATGACGTCATCATTACAGCCATTGAACAACAATACATCGATTGGACGCAGTACGAAAACCCGGATTCGAATTATTTTTTTACTTTTATGGAAATAGCGACCGACGAGGCATTTCACTGTACGTCAGAACACACGTCACGCGAGTACACGACAAACGGTAACACGGTATACCGGTATTTCTTCACTCATCTTCCGAAAACAAGTTACTGGCCGTCAGCGCCTAGTTGGATAGGCGTTGCCCACGCGGAGGACTTGCCTTTCGTCTTTGGTTACGGCTTCTCTCCGTTTAGAGAATGGGAGTTTACTCCAGATGAAGAGCAGCTTTCTCTCGATATCATGAGATATTTTACTAACTTCGCCAAAACCGGGTGAGTGTTACTCCCAAAACCGGGTGAATGTTACTTCCAAAACCGGGTGTGTTACTCCCAAAGCAGGGTGATTGTTACTCCCAAAACCGGGTGAATGTTACTCCCAACACCGGACGAGTGTTACTAGAATTGGTTGAAACTAGTGAGCTCTCTTCATGTGCCCGCCATTGCTGTTCATATGTTTTCATTTCTATGAGCCGAAATGAATCATCCCAAGTTGAAAGATGGCAATGTTTCGACTTCCACAGAGTCAATAAGGCAGGGAAGCAATAATAGTTATATCGTCGACGCGGCTCCGTCGATGTCCAATGGCTGTGATATATCCATTATCCAGTAATACACCCTCCTATGTATAACGGCCTTCTGCTTTGGTTCAGTCTTAATTTCATAACTAACCCTATACATCACAAAAAAATCAATTTTACATTCACTTTATTTCGTTTTCGTCTTTGAAGAGATCCAAACAACTGGGATGATAACGATGGTAACAGTGACCCAGAAAGTGAATGGAAAGAGTTTGAAATCCCAGGATTGGTACTGAAGGAGTTCAACCCAAACCTGAATGACCTAACTGGTGTCAGGGCAGATAATTGTAGAATGTGGAACCATAACATACCATCGATGGTAGACTATACAGGTATATGATCGTTAATAGAAGACCTTAACCCCTTTTTGGTTATTCATGTTATGAAAAACATACAAAACTTCTAACATTACATCCCACTATAGAGTAACAGAAACACAATGCCGATTATTACTATAGGTACCGTCACAGGCAGGTCCGACGAAAGGGGTATAGTTAGGGGGAAACAGCCCCGGCCTGGATTCACTTAAAGGGACATGGACGAATTGGAGTGGGGTGCGCAAAATTTTGGGATATTAAACATAGTGTATTCTCATGTTTTTTTCTTCTTCAAAAAAATTGGGAAAGTGACAAAGGGGGACCGGTGACGTCATTCTCCCGGGGGCCAACCTGGCTCTCGAGGCCTCTGTATGTTCACAAGGTCATAACTTGATAACAAGTTCATAAGATTAGTGTTGGAACCTTCAAAGCGTGTTGTTCTGACAAACTGATAAAGCAGAAATTTCAACCCTATAAGAAGTATCAAACATACAATTTAAATTTTAAGGAGTAAACTTAAAAGCCAAAAGTCTGATAGGGAAATTTGTCAACCAATTTTGAAAGAGTAAATCAATTTTTGGGGGTCTAGAACGGTATTCGGACAATGTCGTTTATAACCTTAAGTCATGCATGTACACCTCCAAACGAGCTAACCATTCCGTAGTCGATTGTGATCAGTATAACCATGTCTTTGGAAAGGCTGAGGAGCGGAGAAATGAAAAGAAATATTTGAATATATTAAAGTTGAAAGGCTATTTACATTCTACATAACCTCACAACTACCTTAAAGTAATATCTACATAACGTATTTCCCTGCTATTATTTTTCTTTACTAATATTATTATTTTTTTCTTTTTATGTATTTTTAATTGTCATATATATCGGGATCTCGAGGGATGAGGTGAGCGGAGCGATTTTAGAATTTTCATCTCCTCAGCGACATGGATGTTAACTTCCTATACACAACATGATTAACATTTAAATGAATCAATTTTTCTTTAATCCTATTAATTAGATAATCTGAGCGAATACGAAGCCCAATGGAGAGAGGAAATCACCATCTGGAAGTATGATGACGTCACAAATTGGCGACTCTCGTTCAACAACTACCAGCAGAACAGCGACAGTTGTACATAAGAATATTATATTAAAATATTCATCTTTGAAGATCCCTGTTTTTCCTTTTTAATAGCATTTATGTATAACATGCAGTATAATGGTTGAAACAAAAGTTCAAACTGAAATCGTATTTGGAATGAATATTAATTATTACGCAATCGGTCGTGGTTCCATTCTAAGTTGATTAAACTCTTTATGAACAACGTATTTGCAAATGTTTTGGCGATGGTCATATTTTGGAACCTGTAAATATCTAATTGACTACATCATTGATATGGAACGCGAAAAGGGAAAACTTATTTCGTTGCTAAGTTTAACGTAAGTTTAGACAACGAAGTAAGTTTAGACAACGGAATTTTAGACATCAACGTGAGTGTGAGCAACAACATGGTACAACAGCAGCAACAACTTTAGTTTAGACAACAACAAACTTAGTTAAGACAACGAAATCAGTTTGCCCTTTTCGCGTTCCATGGCATTGAAGGATGTAGTATCACAATTCGGCTGTCCTTGGTGTGTTAAAATGAACGATGTATTACGACAATGTGAGTGGTGGAAAACGGAGGGATGATCATGTCACTGGTAAACTGCATTCATTTATATCTTTCTTATCTATCTTTCTGGTAGGAAAGGAAGTATGTGATATTGAAGTCACAAATATCAATTTTCCGCTTTATTAATAGTTATCGTTCTTTTATATTTGTATGCGTACAAATTGTAAGGCCGATACGATTAGACCACTTTTATTAAATAGCAATATTTAAATTGTTAACTTAGTTGTTTGTTTTTTATTTTCTTGTTTTTTTTTCTCTTCACTTGTGTGAGAACAGGGAAAACGACAGACATAGTCAAGTTCGTTTCGATTTCGGCAAACCCAAAGTTGTACTTGATATGGTTTCTATATATAGTAGTTATTGAGTTCCGATATTCTGTATTTTCTCGTGGTAAGAGGGTAAACAGCGGAGAATTGTGATGAGTACCGCGTTAAGCTACTTTAATTACGATAAATACTTATAGCAGATGTATAGTGTCGTCTATGCACCGATGGAACAATATGACTGTCCGCAGGAAACGTTTTATCTCCCACGCCCTATATTATAGGCTATTTCCGAGTCTCCTCAAAGGTTAGTATAGCGCCATAGTATGATAACATTGTTAAGAGATTCAAAAGCTTTTCCGGGAGTTCTGATCCTCCACTTGTTGTCAGCGTGTTGAGAAGTCTTCAATTAAGCAATAAAGTAAATAAATACATTTTACAGTGTTGATGTTTCATCAGGATTGACCAACTGTCCACTGTTTGAACTTCTGTTTTAGCTTGTATATAGGTGAATGGGTTATACGTATAACCTTTAGCACAGTGAGTGCTATATAATCTCTTATAAAACGTCTTGCCTTGTTTGATGACGGTTTTAGTTCTGACCGACATGAAAACGTCCTCTAGTACCTCGACCGCATGTCTTGGTGACGTCATTGACAGAGCATCGCGATCTGTCAAAGAATGACTTTAGGCAAAATTTTATTCTTGACATGTCTTTGTTAAATCAAGCTTAATCACTGCATGGTATGCTCCTTTAAAGCTAAATTGATGATGACGTCGCCCCATAGTGTAGGCCTTAATGTTAATATTCATCCATTGTTTTATAAAAATAAAAAAATCAACGAAAAGATGTTCTTGTAACTTCACATTTGCAAACAGCAGTGTACCTTTGGATAATATTCAACACCATGTTTCCTTCACATATTTGTATTGCATTGTATAATCATGTCATTTTGAGACCATGGAAGCCTTATGAGGAACCGAAGTAATGGTCTGTGTGTTAGACTAAGTATGTCCACCCACTTTAACTGAGGAGCCTCAGATGCTTAAAGGGTAATTTTCTTAATTACTTAATTAACTTAATGAAAGGTGGTATAAATACAATGTGGATTGATAGTAGTGTCTTTCATCGGTCTGTAAGATATCAACATTAATTGGATGCCAAACTACATACCTTTCGCTTGCTCGCCCCAAACCCCACATAACGAATTTTACACTGCTTTGCACATAGGGTGCAAACATAATATTTTTCCCATGATGGACGGGGGGGGGGGGGGCTGGGAGATGCTGGTTTCTTATTAGGCTCATCGCTCCCCATCCGGGGAGAAAAGAGGAATCTTGAAGTTATCTGCCTGTATATTTTCCGCATAAGATAATTTCAGAAAGAAATTGGAATTGTTTTCGTATATTTCCCCTCCCACGTTATGCGTGATAACACCCTTGTTCTCGTATCATTTAGGCCTAATTAAAGTAAATAAGAACAAAAACGGTAACGTCCAAGTAATCAATTTCTTATCTATTGCCATGAAACATAATATATGATTATTACTTTAACAATTAAACTTAATTTGTTCTTATTTTACACTGCTATAAAAAACAAAAATGTCCAAATCATCGAGAGATATGCTAGTTTATTTTTGGCATATACTCTCAATGTGTAACGTTTCGGATGGTTAAATTTCGCGGATACATGTAGCAATAGGCGATACCGGTATATCGTTCAATCTGCGGTATGAACATGGTATATAATGACTAACATAATGTGTCATACATACCGCGATAGGCGGTACAATATTCTGAACAAAGTCAAAATAAAACCGAAGAAATAAAATAGAAGAGTCCTTTTTTTAAATGACAAATTTCTTACGTCGATCGTCAACAATGATCCATCTTTAATTATGTTTCGAATATCCGGTCCAAATTTCATGTTTTTTTTCCTTCTAATTATTCAGTGTTATTTTTTCCTTTATTGCCTTGGTGTTCTTTTTCAGTGCATCTTCCGATATTTCTCTATCCTCGTAAATTTAAAATTGATGTTACTAGATCAAATAGTCTAAGGGCTACATTGATCAGAATCCTGGTATTCTTGGAAATCCAATCTCCAGGCTGGAAGGTCGTCATTCTTCCAACGATTAAATTCTTCTCGCCACTGGTGTTCAGCTTCGCTTAAATCAGCTGTCAATAATAAAATCATAATAAACAAGTAAATAAACAATAGAGACGATATAAAGCAGCATGGAATATTTAATTAACGTTATCAACGTTATTCTTAGAATGACTTAATCTAAACTTTTGAAGAAATAAAGAAAGAGACAAGCGGGACTACTGAGAGATGTTAAATGAAATAGTTGTCGACTAGAATACAACAATACCCATCGCAAATAACAATAGTTTCTATATATCCTCAAAATTCAGGACACGGAAAATACTCGTGTGTAAAACAAGTCAGTCCACTTTATATCATGAAAGTATTTGTTTTTTAATGATGTATCTGAAAATGAAGAAAAAACTGTTAAATTGATTAAAGATTTCTCTTCAAAATAAATGTACATATCGATCATCTTATTAGCGATACCTTTTAGTCAAAAGAAGCTCACTGTGGTCGCAGTGACGTAGATTTACCTAACGATGCTATGTTAACACCAGCAGAAAATACCACGATCGATAAAACAAATCTCCGATTCTGCTATCGTTGCCCTGGGCGTTACCAGGGAACCGCAGATCTTATGTCTAATTACAAAACTTATCAACCCTACTCTCACTCTCACTATCACTCACTCCACTCCCTCA
>KN884881.1:71146-89143 GCA_000934455.1 Apostichopus parvimensis | reverse complement strand
GCCCCCCCAGCCCCACCGGTTCCTACGCCCTTGTGTGTATGTGTGTGTGTGTGTACTCGTTTTATATTTCTGACTGAGGACTTGAACAAATGAATTTCAAGTCCTCAGAAGTCATTTGAAAAGAATCACCAATTCCCCTGAAGAATTCTATTGTTCCGGATTACTTTTAAGGATAGGGTACATGGATTTTGAACAATGTTAAAAAACAATCGGGCTCTTGGTTTGAATGTGATACATGGCTGTGTGTGTGTGTTTTTTTTTAAATTTGGTAACCTTCTTCATATTTTAATCAACAGTACTTAAAATATGATGAATATATGTATAATAATGAGATATTGTAATGTAGAAAATATGAAAAAGGAAGATAATTTACAATAACATTGAATTCATTTTTATCCAACAGCTGATTTAAGCGAAGTTGAACACCAGTGGCGAGAAGAATTTAATCGTTGGAAGAATGACGACCTTCCAGCCTGGAGATTGGATTTCCAAGACTACCAGGATTCTGATCAATGTAGCCCTTAGACAGACCGGCAAAAAGGAAATGTTATTGAAATATGTAAAGATAAATAGGTTAGAAATACAAAAACGATGTAATGATATGGATGGATAGATAGATATAAAACGATTACAATTTTCGACTTTCCTATAGATCTGCAAGAACCTGTGAAATTAATTCCATTAGCTTTTATAATATATGGTATTATTCTACTAAGTTTTATATGTGTCCTGTGTCTCAGAGTAAGAACAACTAATTAATACGTCCATTATCTCCCGGAATGGTTGTACTTTCATGAATAGCTGTTATATTTCCTTCTTAATATTCAAAACACTTTTACAGGAATTGAAAAGTTCCTATGGTATAAGGCCGTATGGATATATATTAACGGTAATATCGGTGTCCGAAAAAAGTAAAAAGTGTGTGTTTGTGTACCACTTCATGACATAAGTTTTCCTCATGAATACAAATAGAAATGAGTTATAGTGGTTATCAGACAGATGTTTTTTTGTTATATATAATATATGAGATCATATAATTATTTTAAAAACGATCTACTATATATGCTTGCATTACACTGAAATCAAGCATTGTGATTGATGAGTGTGGTAACGAAACATAACTCTCTGGTCACCATGACTCAGTTACGAAAAATAACTGTAGTCAACATGACTCAGTTACGAAACATAATTCGAGTCACCATGACTCAGTTACGAAACAAAACTCGAGTCACAATGACTCAGTTACGAAACTCGAGTCACCATGACTCAGTTACGAAACTCGAGTCACCATGACTCAGTAACGAAACATAGCCTGCGTCACCATGACTCAGTAACGAAACATAACTCAAGTCACCATGACTCAGTAACGAAACATAGCTCGAGTCACCATGACTCAGTAACGAAACATAGCTCGAGTCACCATGACTCATTAACGAAACATAACTCCAGTCACCATGACTCAGTTACCAAAAAATAACTCTAGTCATCATGATTCAGTTACGAAACATAACTCGAGTCACCATGACTCATTAACGAAACATAACTCTAGTCACCATGACTCAGTAACGAAACATAGCTCGAGTCACAATGACTCAGCAACGAAACATAACTCGAGTCACCATAACTCATTAACGAAACATAACTCGAGTCACCATGACTCAGTTACGAAAAATAACTCGAGTCACCATGACTCATTAAAAAACATAACTCGAGTCAAGATGACTCATTAACAAAACATAACTCGGGTCACCATGAAACTTTGCCAGTATGTGTTTACAATTTCTGCTTATTTTGCAACTTTACTGAGTATTTCCCGAACGAAGACTGTAATTGATTCGACATGATCATCTCTTGAATTTTCTTCACCAAATGGACGTTAATTGATACTTCAATTAGCTTGTAATCAACGAATGCATTCGACACTATGAAAAAACAGAAATTGACCAAAATCAACTCAAACATCTTTCTGAATTACGGTTCTGTTCAAAGTTTATATAGTGCTAGGCGGTATATTATAGACCGGTACATAATGATCAGCGTATATAAACATACACCAGGAATTACTTAGCGGTATTTGACAACTCACAAACAAATCATGGTTAGGGTTTTGTTCTTGACCAGGATAAAGGCTACCGTATTTAATGCATCACTTGTTTCTTCATTGACGTACAAAGTCTATTGCTTATCATGTTAACCGGCTAGGGTTGGATTAAGACTACATTCTTTAAACAATTAGATTATTTCGGTAATCTATAGGAGTGATTAACGCTAGAACACTTGTGTTTAGCAATTACTTCAAACACTACGTACAGTTACGACGTGGTTAGTGTTATTGTAATAAAAACAGTTTTAAAATGGAGCATATATTCAAGTTAAGCGTGTTAATTTTCTTGGTGTATGTACATCAATCCTCATCACTTTCGCCAATCACGGTTACTACACCTATGGGTGTCGTCATGGGTGAAAGAACCCCGTATCAGTATTCAGACTCGAAAGTGACGGTTGATACTACGGTAGACATATTCAGAGGGATACCCTACGCCAAGCCACCGGTTGGGGATTTGAGATTCGCCAAGCCCGAACCAATGGACCCTTGGACGGAAGTGTACGACGCCACCTACTTTCGGCCTATTTGCTGGCAGATTGTGATCGATAACAGAACGGATGGACAAAGTGAAGATTGTTTACATCTTAATATTTTTTCTCCTAACGTACAGGTAACGCGACATTATTTCTTGTTTATTAAGTGTTAAAAGCCTACTTATACATTCAATTATAGCTCTGCAGTTTTTTGATGCTATACTGTGTAGTAAATAATCATTAAAGCAGTCATAACGATATACCGTTTCCCAAAAAAATTGGCCCATTCGCCTGCATATATAGAACGAATGGGCTAAATTGGCCGAAAAGTACCTCGTAATGGTTGTGTGACTATGTACTACAGAATAATTATACAAGAACATACTTCTCTTAAAACCGTCCAGATGCAACATTTAATGAGGTTTTTTTGTTGTAATTTATTGTTGCTGTTTTCGGTTTTCAAGATTACTGTATGACCACATCTGAGATTGAGTATAGCTAGCCCCTTATATATACACCTTACCATTGAGTAGAGCCATGCGGCCATATCTTTAGCAGAGTACCACGTATAGACACCACAAACCCAACCAAGGCTGTATATACTTCGGCTATAGTAGATCATTGTGGTGCTGGTTTCGAACTCACTTCTAACCAAACTATTATTTGCTAATTCAAGCACTTTTACGAATTTGTTCATTGGCATCCTTCACAAAAGATATTTGTTTCATAATTGTTTTTGTTTTTAACAGGGATCCGGTTACCCGGTGTTTGTCCGAATCCACGGTGGCGGTTTTACACAGGGATCCAGTATCGGTCCCGGTTACGACGGTCGGCCTATCGTAGCGATGAGCGATGTGGTAATCGTCGCCATGAACTACCGGTTAAATGCCTTCGGTTTCTTGGCTACTGGTATGGACACATTTTCATCTTTAATATGGGACTGCGTTAATTCTCTTTGATCGCAGTATAGATTCTGATTCCGAGGGTACGAAGAGCTTCTTGAAATGGCATGAGATATTCGATTCGATTCGATCCGGTTCGATTCCCCGCCGACAGCAATGTGTGTCGTCTGGCAAGGGTGTTGTTCAATAACAACTTCCCGATATGGATGTTAAATGGATGTGTGCCGAGAGATTGGCTTCGGTCAGCTTGCGAGTCTATAAGCCTCCATGGCTTCTTTCGCGAGTTCCTGCTTGCGGGAAGATCACATATACATACATATACATACATACATACATACATATTGATCAAAGAAATAATAAACAAAATCACATTTGGTATGTTAATTAAATGTTTCTTCGACTAATACTTCTTGCACACTGATTCGAAGTAATCATTCATTTGTTACCTTCATAACAAAAAAACGGCAGCGATAGGCGAATCGAGAGAGGTTGCATATCGACAGCATGGGATGAGGAAGAAATATCTTGTGATCTTATGTCCGTTTTTTTGTGCAGGAGATCCGGAGATGCCTGGCAATTATGGTCTCTGGGATCAAAATTTATCTTTAAAATGGATCAAAGAGAACATACATGGTAAGTAACAGTAATCAATGTCGTAAAAACGCAAGCAAATCGAACGATAAAGGGTATGACAACCAAACGTCATTGGCTGATATTATTTCTAAACTGCGTATATTTTGGTTAGATTTAAGTTAGGTCAGCATTCTTCTAATGCACACATGTTAACTTTGTTGCTTTTCCCTCTGGAGATGGTAAACTTTTCCTGCGGCCGACTGTTTGTCGATCATTGTGTCTGACGTCTTAACATACACTTTAAATAATATGATATGAAAAATCTGCATATGAAAAATACGTTATCGCCATTTGTCATTCATTATTCAAATTCCGTCTACCACTAATGGGCAACTTTTAGATTGAAATTAATTATTTTTTACTGATTGTTTCAATATATTTAAGTTAAGAGAAATACTGTATCGTTCAGACTTTATCAAGTTACTTTGAATAATTTGTTTCTCTGAAGCTTTTGGAGGAGACCCTAATAACATCACAATAAACGGATACAGTGCAGGAGGGGCGAGTGTGGGCTTCCATCTCATCGCGGAACAAAGTTGGGACTATTTTCATCGCGCTATTCCAATGGTAACAAATCAGCAGGAACACGCAATCACGTTTATTTTTCAGGGCGGGCTATCAAATAAGACTTAGTCCCGCCACCCCACCACCTCACCCCACTGGCAGACAAAATACTAGTGTACAGTAGATACTATATATAAACTGTTTTGCGGTACAACCAAAACAGGTGAAAGTTATTCAACATTGTATCAAATGTTGCACAAGATCGCAATGTCGGTTGTGCCCCAATAAATCAGTGTCCAAAATAGGTCAAAGCACTGAAGGGAGAGGATGGAGCTAAGGGTGGTACGACGGGCGGGCGGGTGGTTTTACTGGATGCGATTTTAAATGACACAACACCATTAGTGCATAATATCACTACATATTGTTAAGATGGAAGTTAAGGGCGTTTCATAGAACACTTTGAAACGTTAGCTGGTATGGAGATGGGTATTTCACCCAAGACCCCATTTCTTACACATGTTTACCACATACCTTCTACACACAGCCAGCAATATTCAAATATTTCTCCTTATATTCCGTATGTTACTAGTCTGCCTGTACCTAAAAGAATGGTTGACAACATTTCTAACGATATGTATATTGTTTTCTTATATAGAGTGGCAATATGATGGCCCCATGGGGGCTTGAGCAGGACACCCAGAAAGCAAGGCGGGATGCTTTCCTGGTAGGGCGACTCGCAGGCTGCGGGGACGCCACCAATGGTGGAGAGTTGCGAGACTGTTTACGCCAGGTGGACGAACAAAGATTAATCGCTGCAGCGAATGCGGTACATATTATTAATTACAATTGTCTGAATAATTGGGGAGTAAGATTGGAAGAGAAATGGTTAAAAAGAATATTGAGGATTTGATTCAAGGGAAAGGTAATATGTATATATTCAATCACATTATAGCGAATCACAGGTACTAAAAGTAGTTCTAGTTTAAGATATTGATACTTTTAAGTTTAAAACTTGCAGCAACTTTCTTTAATTATATAATCAATTGCACATTCAATTACACGTTAATGGATTTATGTTTCTGAATTCCCGACACTTAGTTCAACTACATAACACCAAGTCATATTTGATCTCAGTTGATGTGAACCATTGCTCAAGCAGTGGATCTAACAGTATGCCTGTTCCGTGGTTCCTTTAAATGTATATCACTTTTGTTGAATACTTGAAAGGTTTTATCTTGTAACACTCTGTTAGTCTTTCTTCTCCCCCCCCCCCCCTTGTTCTAGTTCATTTTTCTTACCGAAAGTAAGGAAAAATAAATCGGAAATGAAGTCAGTGAGATTTTGAAGAATTTTGCGTTATCAAAGAATGGTGTCAGAAGTGGGATTGGGATACTTGGGTGACACCTCAACGCTGTAATGTATTAAACTTCCTACAGGCTATGGCAACGACCACCAACGTGATACCGCTGGTACCAACTATCGACGGAGAATTCATCACAGACGATCCAAGATACCTCCTAGAGCAGAAGAAATTCAAAATGTGCGATATCTTGACTGGGAATACTAAAGACGATGGGTCTTTGATAACTATGCGAGCCTATCCAGGACAGATTCTTAGAGTAAATCCTTATTCTGACTACGAGACCTTCCTAAGGAAAATAGCGCGCTTCACGTATACATATACCAATGACGTCATAGTTAGCTCGATTGCGCAACAGTATGTCGATTGGGAAGACGTTGACGATCCGAGTACAAATTACTTTTATAAATACATCGAACTTTTAACCGACGAAGGTTTCCACTGCCCTACCGAACATATTGCGCGAGCATATGCTATGAGCGGCAAAACTGTGTATCGGTACTACTTTAACTTTTTAAGCGTGGGTACTATCCAATTCCCAACTTGGTATGGTGTTGGTCACGATAACGATTTACCTTATGTGTTCGCATACTTCATGAACCCAAGACTGGAAACAACTTTCACGCCAAAGGAAAAGGACTTCTCACTCGAATTGATGCGATATTATACCAATTTTGCCAAAACCGGGTAGGTGTGTCGTCTCTTGTATATGTACACTGTGTTACATTATTTGTGTTTAAACGAGTGACGTCGTTATGAGTTACGTCATAGCAACTGTTGCCACATGTATTCTCAAATACAAATTGTTGATTGCGTAACGGTGATATATGTAAATATGTATATGTATATATGTTAAAGCTCTAACTGAACTGGAATATACTCAATTAATAACAAAAATGAGAATTTCACTGGTTGGGAATGTTACAAAAACAAGGCTAGAATTTCAGAATTTTGACCAGCTGCTAAAACTATGCAAGCATCCTCCAAAGCAAAATCAAGTTATCAGGGGCATTTTTGAGAATCACAACACACACCAGTTAGCTTACCGGCATGTCGATATTTTCACTGAGGTTTGTTAACCGATTTATCATATATTGATCTTTTGTGACAGAAAAATACAAGTATCTTTTGTTTTCTCTATACTGGTAAACGGCGAAATCCGCTTGACATTTAGCCAGTAAGACGATAACTTGAATTTCGAGGCCTGAAATAATAGGTTGTTGGAGAAGGAATGATTTCTTTTCTGATAGTGACAACTTTGGTCCTATAATAAGCAAAAGTGGCAGTATTCACAAGTATTTTTCCACAAGTCTCAATGTAATCGTTATGTGATTAACGTATACAGAACACTCCTATGTATAAATGCGTAATCGTCATTCTGTGCACACTCTATAGCTTGCAGAGTGAAGTTTTACTCCTGACAATGAAATGGTGAAAAAAAATCCACATATAGTTTCGCTGCACCATATTTTGACAAATAATTAAATACCACTCATATCATGGGGTTAAAAATTGATGCAATGTTCTGTATCTAACAACAACATTAAAATATGGATACTTTTTCGTTTCTCTTTCGTCCAGTGATCCAAATGTTGGGAGTCCTGTAAGTTTCTCTTGGGAGCCTTTTACAATCCCTGGCTTAAATATTCTGGAAGAGAAACCGGACTTTGAGGTCATCCCAGGAGCGAGAGCTGAATTCAACGCATTTTGGAACGACTATGTTTTAAAATTAGTTAAATATACAGGTACGCTGTGAATATGTTTTGAGGATTCTGTGATGATAGTAATACATAGGCCTATATACAGACACAAACAAAGTCAGCATATGTGGAGTTTGCTATAGTAAATAATATTAAATGTAGTGTCGATATATGCGACACATGGATACACCACGTCTGGAGTAATCTTTACATCTTTGAAGGAAGATACGATCCTCCCCCACCCCACCCCCACCCCACCCATCCGTCAAACCCCAAGTATCATATATATATACGTCGCAGAGATGTTTGTTTAGGCATTGTAATTCTGTGTCCATTTTATTAAAATCTCAGGATAGACATTCATGGAAACAGTCGCTAGTAACAGTGAGATGGAGCGACTGCCTAAGCGATATAGCCATCCATGTTCATCAAATGTTTCAGAATGTGTTTTGTTTTCAGATCTTTAAATAGACGGAACAGTGTTAGGGGAATATGATCTGTAACTGCCACACCCTTCTTCCACGTAAACCCGCTCCAGTCCCCTAACCTAAGTCTTATAACTCATGCGAAGGATTCCGGAATGATATTAAACACAAATAAATGCTCAATCATGAAATTAAGTCTCTAATTGTTGTTTAAACGTTTTTTTAGGTTTTGCTCCTGATTTGAGTACAGGAGAAGAAGAAGAAGAATTAGAAGATTGGCGGGAGGAATATTATCGTTGGAAGAATGACGACTTTCCAGCCTGGAGACTGGATTTCCAAGAATACCAGGATTCTGATCAATGTCCAGCTGCTTAACTGCTTAAGTGCATCGACTTAATCAATTGTTTCTACAGAATGATTTTAAGTATTTTACGAGAAGATACTTTTCTCATGAAGGAAAATGCCTGCAGTCGGTACGGAAGCGTTTTACTATACGGAAGCGTATTGCTGTCACACGATTTTTAAAAAATAAGTTTTAGCAACTACAAAAAGATTTTCGAAATTATGAAGACACTTGTCCAAATTACTAACACAAATTTTCTGATCAATGTCCAGCTGCTTAACTGCTTAAATGCATCGACTTAATCAATTGTTTATACAGAATGATTTTAAGTATTTTACGAGAAGATATACTTTCTTATAAAGGAAAATTCCTGCAGTCAGTACGGAAGCGTTTTACTACGGAAGCGTATTGCTGTCACACGATTTTGTTTTGAATATGTATTGGTTCTATATAGATACGGGATGCATTCATCTCTGGTATAAATATGTTTTTTTCTTATTGTAGTGTATCACCAAGGAGGCTCTTCGCGAATTGAATTAATTTTCCTCATGCATGATCACATGGGTGGGTATATGGATAAAGATGAAGGGAAGGATGGTTAAGAGAAGGGATGCACCACTAATAAGTGCATAATAACCCAGACTTTAGTCCTCTGAGGGGCGAGAGTCTGGTTTTTTATGTTCCCTTTGAGGTTTCATTTTTGCTTCAGATGAAAATGAGTTCATCTGCCGCCGTCACCACCATCACCCCTACCACTCCTCCCATCCCCCCCCCCCCCTCACGCCGCTTCTTCCACTCGTCGATTTTATTCACAAGTGTACAAGAGAAGAGTAACACGAAAACATCGAGTGATTTATAAGGGTCTATAGAAAATAGATTTTGCCAACAACCATGCATTTAAGCGATGGTTTACTCATCTAACAGTGTGTTACTCAACCACCTTACTATTGCCTTTCCATCTTTTCGTTTCTCGTCAACCTTCACGCAGATTGTTGAGAGGAAGGGGAGGAGTAGTGGGGGGAGGAGTGGGGGAAGGACTGAGACATAAATTGCTACCGATGCTGTGATCTAATCGGCGGCGCTAGGCCTCGATCCAAGCGACGAAGAGCAAAATGGCGCATGAGTCCTCAACTTGGCGACGGCGGCCTTGGAACCAGAGGTGCACCGGTAAACCAGTTGGCCATTGCGGCACTGGGGTGGGGGGTATGGTGATGAACCGACACGCTGTTGCACTGTGCTGAAACTCGACATATTTTGCAGAAACACTTTTTTTCAGAGAACTTAAAACCATAGACTTCTGCAAATTAGCTAATCAAAGCCACCGAGTGAAAAAAGATGGCAATTTGATCCGTCACGTGACCTCAAATGACCAATCCTAATTTATCGCAGGATTAACCATTGTGTTCTCTTGTAACTCTGTTCGTCGGCCATGTCACTTTTTAATATGAAGTTTTTATGAAAGCTATATCGGAAATGTCCATAATGATAACATTTTGCTTCATTTTCTTTATAAACAAGGAACATGATTATATCAAGACAATGACTTCTATTGTTAATATAGATGACGAAATCTTGATTAGATTATGAATATGTAGACCAAGATCGACTCACCAAGTTGATTATAAAGATTTGATAGGATTTAAATATTGATGAGCAACTCAGTATATATCGTGGAACTAATTATACGTTCTTCATAGTATTATCACATCTTCGGCATGAACTTTAGTAATATAACTTTGCAACCTCCAACGTCAAGGACTTTGGATAGGTTACCGGCTTTTCCTGTTAAAGAAACGACACGATTTTGTCTCTGTTTATCAACAAATAAATTGTTATCTTTGATCAATAATTATTGTTTATCTTTCTTGCAGCTTATTTGTTATAGGGTTCAAGTGTTTTCTGTTGATTTTCTCTGATATATAATGTAATCTTTTAAGTAGGTTTATAAATAGTTCGAATAATGTAACTGGCACCATCACGCATAATGAACTGTCATCGATATATGGGTCGATCTGCTTACTGTCACATGTTTAACAGAAACAATACGTTATAGGAAGTATTCATACGACAGGTATATAAAAGGCGATTCATACCAAACTATTTGAATTCGTGGTAATTTTTGTTTTCAAAAATTTAATTAACAATAACCCCGACATACAGTCAGCGAGGACCTGCCTACTTCTGCAGTATTCATATAGTAGTCGGCTGCCATTGCATTCCACAAAAGTATTACCTTCCCGTGTATTGTTTTAAATTATAGACTACAAACGCTGCTCATAGATCTTGAGAAATCTATAAAATTCTGAAAATATTCACTTTGCTTCAAAGGGTAATTAGAAATAAAGGTAAAATGTTAATTGTAATAGCCTATACCTATCTAACTGACCTCTCCAAATATTTCTACTATGTTAAAGGTCAGTATCTTTCTTATAGTTTTTGAGGGCAAAAAGATTTATTTAGAAAAAATGAAGTTCATCAACTAAAGTGACTGGTCCCCTATAAGCTAAGATGTGCAGAGACCTATAACGTCAGCTCTGTACAACACAGCAACACAACATTCAAATATGACGTTTCTGTGATCAAAAGAGAATATGTTTTCATTACATCAGACTGTCAGAAAATTACACTTGACAGGGAGAAATTATGTTGGATGTGAGTGACTTGTTACTTACACAAAGAACGTATAGAACATAATTATTTCTATATCTCTTTTATAATTCTAACAATGAGGAATATAATTAACCATTAGGACTAAAGAGACAAGAGCTGAAATCCAAAATATTCTTAAGGTGGATATCGAGGGCGCACTAGACAAATGGCTAAGGCAATGGCTTTTCTCTCTAAAGATTTCAGGTTCGAGTCCTGGCCAGATAGTTATATTGTGTCCGTGGGCAAGGCACTTACTGTTCATCGCCTCACTTCACCCAGGTGTTAATTGGTACCTATACGAGGTACCTTGCAGATATATTTGTGGGCGCTGTTTTGTGGCTGCGCCCAATGGGAATTTCTCCATGGGACACGTCGATGTGGCGAACTATATAGTGCCCCAGGAGGGACTGTATCTGTGTGTGTGGGTGTGACAAGTTACCACTGGCCAGTGGTTAAATTGATGTGGTCTTGTGAGAAGGACCGGCCTTGATACAATACTGTAAACCTTCAACTCTTTTTTAAAACTTTATCATAACTAATTATACATAAATAAAGGACAGCCAATGATTGTCTATATTGTGCTAGATAATAACATATATAAAAGTTATAAGAGTCCGTTTACCTTACAGAGACTTTGATTACACCGTGTAGGTTCATATGACAGGGGTTCGTTAGTCAGAGATAACCACTGATATATAGTCCATGAACCATCGATGGTGGAATAGAGGTGTCGATAACAACAGTGTGGATTACTCATTAAGGTCATGCAATTAATTAGCGTGTTTGATTTAAGGGAAAAAAATTACGATTCAAATAGAGATAAAGTAGAACAGAAGAAAACGAGATTGTATAGTATACACGTATATGGGCAACAAACGAGTTTATTTATCTCCAATCTCTTAACCTTTGAATTGAATATAATCTTGGTATCATTCTGATCAATAAAGGGCAAATGTCGATGAGATATTTTTCATATCTTGGTCAACCTTGATTGATTCCCTGAGTAGGATTTTAACAGCTGGATACAGAACTGTTCCATTTGAGTTGTACATAATTTGAGTCTATCGTATTAAACCTATATAAGCCAGTATAGGTTGCATATACCCCTGGTTTTGTTGGCAGTATTTTGTTCTTCAAGAGAGACAGAGAGATACCAACATGTCTTCGATGATTGGTTTAGTTCTGTTGATTTGTGTGCACCAAAGTGTGTCACAAACCACCATCACCGTCACCACACCCATGGGTAACATTATGGGTGAAAGGACACCGTATGCCTATCAGGACGTATCGGTAGGAATCGATATTGATACCACTGTAGATATATTCAGAGGGATTCCTTACGCCAAACCGCCAGTTGGAGATCTTCGGTTTGCTAAACCACAAGCGATGGAGCCTTGGGGGGAGACTTATGACGCAACTTTCTTTCGACCAATCTGCTGGCAGATCGTGGTGGATAATACTACCGCCGATGGACAAAGCGAAGATTGCCTCCATTTGAATATATTCTCTCCCGATGCAGAAGTAAGTCAAACAAATCCTGTTGTGTGGCCTTCATTACGTACCAGGAGTGGGGAGGGGTAGGGGTGAGGGAGGGGGCAGTGAGTGACTTTGAGGTTATATAATAGTATCTGATGGTATATGAAGTGTCAATCGCGAAGCACTTTAGAATCGTTTCACATGAATCCTCTTCATTTGTATGCAATTATGATAAAATAGCCTAATCAGTGAAAGTAAATATAACCTTCAGCCCAGCTTCTTATATGCAAAGTAAGCTATAGGTTATGTCCATCTGGTCGACAGGTATCAGAGTTAAGAAGTAAGAAATGTTTGTAACATTCATACAATGAACACTAACAATTTAGTTTACAGACCAAATGTGATGGAGAGAAAAGTTAAACTAAAAACGACCGACTACACACTATTAACTGATCTTTCCCCCAATCTTCAAATTAATAAATAGAACGACCAACCTCCTAAATTTTGAATTTCAATCAAAACGATTGAATTTAAAGGTGGTCCGTATTTTCACCAAGTTGTATGATAAAGCAAAACGTACTGTGTTGTTCTCAAAACTGCATTTGACGAGAATATGACTATACGTGAAATTTTCCGATACAACGAATTGTGTTAGTATTAACGTGTCTAAGGTTAAACGTGTTAACGTTAGTTATAACAACAACGTGTTAACGTTAGCTAATGTGTCTCATGCATCGAGAGAAATGGCTTTATACAGATGGCCGTCGGTATAAACTTGATGAAGTTTTAAATATGAAATAATGGTTATTTTAATTCTAATAGTTTCCAATATTGATAATCGATCAAGGATATTCTTCCGAATGAGAAATATTCGATGCGATGGGAATTCCATATCTAAGGAAGTCAGTGTGGCTGCTGTGTAATCATCATATATGTTCTGACAATCACGTTCCCAAATTTGTATCTCGGTATATTTGTTGTTTGGTATTTGAAAGTTTTATATTTTCTATTTATCTCGTTTGAATGTAAGAATTTTCATTTATTACAATTATTTAAATTGAAGATTCATCATTATTGCCTCAAATTATGCTACAAGTAGATAAATGGACATTAACATTCAAACTTTAACAAACATGTTACACCAGATTAAGAAAGGATTATCCTTAAGTGAGACACGTCTTACTCGATATCAAAGCCCACCGATGACTAGGAATGATAGGAATAATTTAGTCACTTTGTTAAGGTGAAATTTGGGGAAAGCTTTGGTAAAAATTTCGACTGGATTCGATACTAAATTTCATACAAGTGCAGTTCATTAATATAAGTAATCAAATTTTACTAAAAAAGATAAAGAGAATGTCGAAAAAGTTAATTATTATCGTTTTGTATTTGATTAATACGTAATTGTCTGTGAAATGCATTTTTGCAGATTCGAAAGGAATCACTAATTACTCGCTTACTAAAATTCGTTCAACCTATACATTGCTCAATTGTAAACTACTTTTGAGTAATATTCGGACGGTTTGTTAAAATTACCAGCAATTTAACGTTCGACTCAAATGCAAATTAGTTGCTATATTATTTAACGTCGTGACTGCATGCCTAAGCTTGCCGATGTATAAGCTGGATCGAGCCGAGTGGATCGTTCGCAAATATTAATTATCATAATTCTATACCACGGGCATGGAGGGGAGGGGGAGGGGTGGGGTGAGGGGGGCCGAGGACGGGGTTGAGTGGGAGGGGAAGGACACGCACGAATGTTTAACTTTGATCTTCTTAACTTTCCACATGGATCGATTGGAATTTGAATTGTTATAATTGTCTGCGGATGATCCTTTAATCCCATGTAGGATTGGGTGGGGGAGGGGGGGGGATTCTGTAAGACCTGCTTTACCATGACCATGCATATGATAACTTACCTTTGTTAAAGTTAAACTAACTAACGGAATCGTTGTTTTCGTCATTTCATTGGCAACCACGCACACAATCCATTTCACGAATCAATTAAACTCTTTAGAATTGAAGAAAATGTGGCTCCATGGTGTCACATTTAGACTTGATCAAGTCTTCGGTTTTGTGTATGAAAAGAAAGATTAGATATGTGATACCTCCCATTTTGAATAAGAATTTGTTTTTAGATGTCTTGGGAAGTTGCTCACGATTAGTTATCTCAACCACATATACCAATGACGCATTACCAAGAGCTGAGAGTTGAGAAATTTTGCGCCAACTAATGTTACTGTTACTAATGTAATGTTACGGCCCCTATAACGTAATTTCCCTTGAATTTCAGGGTTCCGGTTATCCGGTATTTATTCGAATTCACGGCGGCGGTTTTATTCAGGGAACTGGTAATGGTGCTTCATACGACGGACGACCAATCACTCCACTGAGTAATGTGGTGTTCGTTGCAATGAACTACCGTCTGAGCGCCTTTGGATTCCTAGCAACGGGTAGGTATAGTGACGCTGTTTGAAATGGACCAGCAGTAGTACACAACAATACATTCAATATTAGTATTATTATCGTCATAATCATCATCATCGTCGTCGTCATCATCATCATCATCATCATCATCATCATCATCATCATCATCATCATCATCCATTATCATTATTATTATTATTGTTGTTTTAATTGTTATTGTTGTTTTAATTGTTATTGTTATTATTGTTATTATTATCATTGTTATTATTATTTATGTATTATTATTTATTATTATTACTATTATTTTGGATGTGGGATCTTGGCCTACAGCGTTATTTCATTGTAACATGGGCAAGTGTTTGATCTTTCGTTACAGTTATATTATTATATTTCGCATGGGAAGGAAGTAGGGGAGGAGGCTAGGGATGGTGGTATCGGGGAGGAGAGATTGTATATATCCCATATGCACCCTCTAGAGAATTTATTTGAGCAATAGCCACTCACCTTTAACCGAATAGTAGCCAATATGTCGTCAGTTATGTTGTAACAAACGTTTCTTTTACGGAATAGCAAAAGCATCAAGGCTGATATAAATTAAGGGATATGATGGGAATGGACAGATGGAAAGGAACTAAGGTCTGTTATGTGAGTTAAATACACAAGTTAAAACCAAACTTAGCTTGACTAACTTTCACCTATTCTTCTACAGGAGAACCAGAAATGCTTGGAAATTACGGCCTTTGGGATCAACAAATGTCATTAAAATGGATCAAGGAAAATATTCATGGTAACAAAATAATAATCATTTGTCCCTGTTGACATAATACGTGATATCCATACAATATATTTAAGGATATAATAATAGAGTGAATAAAGGAGAGTAATTAAATGTTTGCAAACAAATTTCCTCTTTGTGATTTCCTTTTTGTGTGGAGAAAGTCCCCCCCCCCCCTCCAAAAAAAAAACAACCCAAAAAATCGAAAAATGGCGCTATCTAACTTTAATTGTACTTTTAAGGAGAAGGGAGGGCAGGAGGTGGAAAGCGAATTTTTTGGCATAAAGTGTTGTGGATAATGTGGTGCTTATAGCTGAGGTTGCAAAGAGCACTGGTTTCCTTTAAGACGGGTCAATATCTTTCATGTTTACTGTATTACTTTAAGGTAAGTGTAGCGGGTCGCTACAGGTACAAGTAAATCTTTCAATCGATAGAAAAAGATTATTGAAATGTCTATTTGCCGATGTGGCCATTATAAATTTATAATGGGAAAGAAGTAAAAAGGTCGGGAACTCCTGCAGCTATACCTCTCAATTCATTTCCCCTTAATTAAGGATGGAGGGCATGCGGCAAAGAAGTTCTTCTCATATTACGAGTATTCCCATTTCCCCTTTCCGTTTCGTATTCCTACACCTCCCCCCCCCCCCACCCACCCCACCCAACCCCTCCTTTATTCGAGTCACCCGACACTATAGCCCTCTTGGCTACGTCACTGTCTTATTTCAATGCAGCTTTCGGTGGAGATCCCAGCAACATCACCATCATGGGTCAAAGTGCCGGAGGGGCTAGTGTGGGATTTCACCTCATCGCGCAGCAGAGCTGGGACTACTTTAACAGGGGAATATTAATGGTGAATATGACTAATATTTCTTTTGAGGGTCGTCAACATATTTTGGAGGATCTCAAAAATGTTTGGGAGAAAAAAGTTGCCAAATATATGTGGAAATACCTTGTTCATAAATAACTTCAAAAGGTTCAAAATATACACCATTTTGAAATTGAGCACCTTGTAATCATAATTACAACAATCTCAAATGGGAAGTGGGTATCTCTTCCCCGAACACCCCTAACCCACGACACAACAATCACCGCTGGAAGGTCTCCAAGATAATGAATCCGAAAATTGATTAAAACTCAATTAATAATTAAACTCAATTAATAAAATGAAATAAATAAAATAAAATGAAATAAATAAATAAACATTCAATTGTTACTTAAGCTATGATAACGTCCTTTTTATTTCTGTCCTGACAGAGTGGTAACATGATGGCTCCGTGGGGTATTGAACTGGACACTGAAAAAGCTCGCAACGACGCGTACTTGGTTGGGAGGTTAGCAGGGTGCGGAGATGCTACTACTAGTCGGGAGCTGAGAGATTGTCTACGAGATGTTGACGAGCAGAGACTTATCGCAGCGGCAAATGCGGTATGTTGTTTTATAACGCGAGTAGATTTGAAATATATCAAAACTGTGTACACCTGCATACGAAAGTTATAATAATTATATGGATATGTTATATCAACCCGTGTGAGTCTCGTGGTTGGACTTTAGATAAGGCGTACGATGCAGGTACATATTTATAATGTTATCGTTAAATTGGTAGAAATGTGTATAGTGGGTAAGTGGGGTCGGTGGGTGGAACAGGAGGGTAAATTGAGCTGTGAAGGTAAGGAGAATGAACACCACTGATGACAAAAGTCGTCTATGTGCTATAATACAAATTAACCTGGAATGAAACTAAAAGTTAACATGTGTATTCTTTTGGGAGGTTTTGACGCAGTTATATGATTCATGATTTTGAGTTGTGTTTCAAAAGCGTCTTATTTACAGTGACCTGACTGTGTTGTAGTCGATCAATGAGCATTTCTTGTAGCGTGGTTTAGTATCTTCATATACGGCGTCCACTTCAACAGCTGACTTGTATACATGCAACGTAAATTCTTTCGCGTCGTAAATATTCTTCACCACAGCTACATTGTAACTTGGTTTGAATTTTCGATCTCAAGCGTTGTCAAGCTATACAGACTTTATTACGTAAATTATAGACAAGGACTCGAAAAATGATTTCGCGGGGCCACAGTGAAACTTGGTATACCCGATTCACGTGTCGCAACACATGGAGATGTACCGTATCTAATGCCGTGACAAAAATGGACATATTATATATTATATATGGGACACGAAGATCAGAAAGATCTGCATACGTATTGATTATCTGCTATC
>KN884881.1:40480-59010 GCA_000934455.1 Apostichopus parvimensis | reverse complement strand
TTAAAAATTGTTGTAGTGTTTATTAAAAAGGCACCTGTGAAACAGACAAAATGGAGGACCTTGAAATGCCCCTCCCACCTATCTAGACTAAAGTGCTCAGAGATTTATTACAATCTTGAAATCATTCAATACCATTGTACTGTATGTTTGTGATAAGTAGTTGTTATCTGCACGACATATCTTTTTATTTATCCTTGGTAATAATGTATTGACTTGTGATTTTGGTTGGATTCAATTATTAAACTGCACATAGTTTGTTTGCACAAAATGATTTCTATGGATTCTAAATATAACTCCATTATCAAACAGTTATAGTAAATAACAGAAATCAATGGAAAATCTTCACCTTTGTACTCTATTGAGTGCAATTAAAAACTGATCTTGTGACTCGGTACTTTCATTTCCTAATTTTGAAGCATACCGTGATCTAACTAAGGTCCCTGAAGATGATCTTGTAGGGTTAAAGGCATAGGACAGGGAGGGGGGGGGGTGGAGTAAAAACTTGCTAACCAGAGGGTTCGTGTCCAAGTTCACCCATGCACAGGGGTCTGCAATGTGGTACTGCTAGTATTGTACAATGCTTTGAGCAAGCATCAATCTTTCATAATCAAATTAAATAAAGTTAAAAATTAACAGATCTATCTTTTAAAATATGTGAATAGTGAAAGAGAACCATTTTGATCTCACAGTAGCTCTTAAAGGGTCTAAAACCTTCAATACCCCGTTATTTAACTGCCTAATATTGTTTCGCTGTGTAAGTGGACAAACATATGAGGGACTGTCTTTGTTAATGAAAGTATGTAACTGAATTTTCCTCCAACCAAACTACTGGTATATATTCTGATACTAGTATTTGTTTAATTGACTGGATCCTAGGAACAAAATGATCATGATCATGATACCTGGGCTTGATATTGGAAGCTTGGGTGAGGCTAGTGGATCTGAATTGCAGAAAATAAATTTCTTACCCATTGTGCTAAGTTTTCTGCCAAACTTAAAATCAAAATACAAATTAGACATTCCTTGCATCTTCCTGAAGCTATCACACATGCTTGAGAATGTTTAGTTTGGGATGTCCCAGTTGCCAATCCTGACCAAAGTTCTAATCCCAGGGGCCGTAAATTAAATACTGCATGAGTGAGTTTGTTTACATAGTTGTTAATCATAAGAAGGGTATTGTCTGAGACAACCACAGGCGTGAGAATGATTGTTTGGTTATCAGTGTACTTCGTGGTTCATTATCCATGGATATGAATATTACAAATAGAACATTAAACCTTATCAAATCAAAAGTTATATTCACGGTTTGCAATTAATAGTGATAATATATACGTGCATGTGTTTCAAGGTCTGTAAAAGTGCAACGTCTTACAGTTGCTCCCAAACTAGAAGGTACAGTACAGGCTCGATGTGTGACAGTCATTCTTTATCAATGATGTGCTACAGTTTGTAAGTAAGTCACTGTCAAGTAACACTTTCAAAATTTGTGGTATCTTGCCTTTACAAAAGAATTTTATTTGGATTTGTTCCCCAAATATGTTAAAAGAGGACCATGCTAGTCTCTCTTTTGTGTACATAGATGTTCAATGTATTGATCTGTAGATCATACTGCATTGGTGTCCAGTGGTGCTATGTTTAGACTGCTTTGTTACAGTGCTTGGTCACTGATTTAAATGTGTAAATGTCGTGTATGAAAAAATCATCACATAAACATCCAGCCGAGGTGTAGAGTGTGTGATTTTAACTGCCTTGGGATGGAAGAGAAGTTCACGGAAATTCACTGTGGAACTTGCATAATATGTTTCATCATTGTCATACTGTCAGTTTCGTTATAAAACCAGCAGAGCCAAATTGAAGCTCTTAGAATCCTAGTTCAGTGTTCCCATACATTTCTAGTATACAAGTAAAATCATTGTGCATAACAAAATACAACGTAGAACAAAAACTGCTCTAAATACTGTACTTGCCTATTACCCGTTTGTACCATAAGGCAGAGTATTTGTAGATCTATCAGTGAAGGTATTGGCTATTTCAAGCTTGGACAGCCCTCACATTACAAAAATACATAGTGTGTACAGTAGTGCGTGTTTGAGTGGCCAGAAGCTAATATGCAAAATGGCAAGCATACTGTGTTTGTCATTACACCTTGTGGCTGGGATGTTAAACTTGGACAGGTATGTTCTATGACTTATTTATTTACAAACGGCTTTGATTTAGCCACTAAGAAGTGGCACTTGGTTGCATGTATAGCACCCCACCCAGCTTAGTAAAGCGGTAGGACAAACTAGGCTAGATGCACAAATTCTTGCTTATTGTGTTGGTGACCGTATTTATTGACAAAAGGTGTTGTTACAACTTCTTTTGATTGTTGAGAGTAGTACTGTAGTTATTTGTTCACAATTCTGAACATGTTCTGTCAGCATTTAAAAGTAGGCTCTTGAAAAACTTCTTTTTGTATCTGACTTCTGTAGAGGAAAAATTGGTCAAAAAGTTGCTGATTTGGGGCTTTTTTTTTGGGTGGGGTTGTAGTTACATGTATATTAAGCATTTTTCAAATGGCATCCAATTGAAAAGGTTATGCTACTTTGCTGATTTATGCACACAACTTTTCTACGGTTATTTGGCCAATTTCTTCAAATATTTCAGACTTAGAAGGTGGAAAAACATATGTGAAGTTTGTAATCCTGCGAATGATACTCAAGTCTGACACTGACTATTTTAGGGACATTATGAAGGCCTATTATTTCTACATAACGGAGACAAATGCAGTAGAGTACTCTTAGCAGCTGAAGATACAAGGCCCTACACACACTGCCACCATTCACTGTAGTCATATGTTTGGACAAACTGTCAATGTATACAGCATGTTAATGAGATAAAATATTCTAATGCTGACATAGCCATTTTATATTGCACTACTCAATAACAAAGATTTGTCTCTCTTCCAACGTTATTTCTGTCCAAAGTAGGTATTCAGATTTGCAAAGGTCCCCTCCTAATCTGGCTGCTAATTCAAAAGTTACATCAATGAATAAACAGTACAGCCCAATGGTAGAATTGCCAGGGTAATATGCCACTACCTCCAGTAGTTATATATAGTGAGAACAGAACACCTTACAGTATGTGGGGTTCTATCCTGTATCTGTTAAATTATTTACATGTGTAATGATGGCCCATGTGATACTAGTCATAGAAATGATTAAAAAATTACTTTATTGCTCTCTGCATTTAGAGAAGCCTAAGTGTTGAATCAGTAAAGAATGTTTTTTTTTGGCCACTACTATACTTGAAGGTAACCTTACAGTGTAACGATACTATAGTGTAATCCAAAGACAATTGAACATTGCGATGTGGACCAGGGTCAAGAGCTACCTGTTCCTCACTACCCTGTCTCCTTACAACCATAACACCCTTCCATCCTATGTCTAAAGTAGAGGTTGCTTTCATGCCTTTCCCCTCAGTAACCTTCCCAATGCCCATGGTGAGCCCTGGCGGTATTCGATACACTTTGTATAGGTCCTTAGATTAGTATTTCCATGAGGATAAAGAATCCAACAGAAGATCATTGTAATCGCTATCTGTGATGATCGTGGATTAACAACAGCATTAAGCCATCCCCTCAAATTTGCTGTTAGACAACCAAAAGGGTGAGACCTGGTTGTCTTTAGATCCTTAAAAATTTGCCCGGCTACTAACAGTATAATGATCTGCTGTAGCATTGTACAGTACTTATCTAAGTTGTCAGCTGCTGTAGCGATAAAAAACCAAGTTTTTGTACATTTCTATATTTGAGGCCCGAATAACTAGATGTTCTTACATGGTCCATTAAATCACCATAGACCAAGCACTGCTGTGGTCTTTATTCACTTGTACTGTTTGTGCTGAAGCTTTCATACCTGCAATACAGACGCTGTATCACTTAATGATGTACGGTATGTTTCTTTACCAACAGTTTATTATTCACTGTTACAAACCTCAACCTGCTGCCTGCTTCCTCTCCCCTGCACTGTTTGTTCGTTTCTAATTCTCTTTGTTCGTGTGTCTGTCGTGTTTACATTGTGGGAGAGTAGTTAATGTGGCTACTTTAAACTAAACTAACATCTGAGGAGAGTGTTTCTATTTTGTGTACACTGTGAGAAAGCATCCAGCAAAGAAAGAAGTAGACAGTTTCATTGTTTTTTATAGTACTTTGCAAGGGTGACTGTCTCAAAGGAGAAAAAAATGATATTGCTAGTTCTCATACAGGCTGCAAATAGACTTAACATTAATGATGGATCATAACAGGTGAATAAGTTGTATACTAAGCACAGCCTGCCAAGATTGCTGCTGCTGCCATCATTATCAGGCATGAGCCTGGGTTTAACGGTCAGGTGAACCGAGATCACATGATAGCTGTACTGTACATTACCTGGTGCTGTCACACTCATAGTCAGTTTTCACATATTGACTTTCATGTGTGCGCTATTATTATTGCGTATTAAAAGTAGTTCATAGTCCATACCAGATCCTTACCTGACCCATTCAAGCTCAATTTTTTTTAAATGAAATCCTTAATTTTGTTTCTACTAAATTCGATACTAAACTTCCAATTGTATTCATATTTGAAAAAACAAATATTATGGAAATTTAGCAATTAGGTCTTTGTGAATGATAAGTTATAAACTAAAAAAAAACTAAAAACTGGCGGGCCATGATATTTTTTTTGTCATGTGCAGTTAATCATAACTTACTTGGCAACTAATACTGTTTGGTTCAGGAAAGTTGGAATATTTCTCACCTCGGTCAATGTAATCATGTTTCGTGTAATATTCTGTAGGTTTGGTTAAATGATCATAAATTGGTACCCACACAGGAGATGTTGCTTTCAGGCAGAATGTTTCTGCAACTTGCAACCATATATGATGTACATGTGACAGCAAACCCATTGAACCGAAAAAAGTTTGCCATGACAAACTGCTGTGATTGGAACATTCCCTGGCTACTATAGAAACTATTTATATTCTTCACTGTTTCATTTCGCTCAATTGTGACCACTATTTGCCACTTACTATAGAAACTCACAAATCAATCTTTATACCCTTAACAGTTTCACCTGAGACCTTATTGCATTCCGTATTTTTGTGCTTTCGAACGATCCCAGAGAATTTTCTCCACGCAGTAGTTGTACAAACTAACTGACCTTGGGTATAGGCTACTTTTTGTGTACTATATTATGACAGGCTACAGCACTTACTGTGTATGAAAATAGTGTATATAAGCCTAGGTAATAGAGCTTTTCAATGGACGAAAGTTACGATCAAACAATATAAATGAGAGTACAGTTTTCACAAAGAGTTTTGTCCTAGCCTTGACAACTGAGTAGGAAAAGAATTGTGAAAGAACATACTGTACAGTTTAAGATGGCATGGGAAGGCCTCCTGTATAGACAGTATGCTGTGGCATGAACCTTGGCTATGGCCTGCAGCAAGCTCCACAGTAGGATATAGCCTAGGTCTAGACTACTGGATTTATTGTTGTAATAAAGTAGTAGTGCCCATTTACAGGCCTTTAGTGTAATTGAATGATCAGTTAAATAAAAATTAGAAAACTCCATGGAACTACTGTACTTTTAGTTTTCACAACTACTTTATAATTCCTCAATCATAAGAAATGGGTTAAACATTCTTGATTGTGGCATTATGGAGGATAATATTAACTGGTGGCAGAAACTACTATTTCTATTTTCTAGTGGCCCCCTAATTTGAAATTGCTCACTATTGTGTGCTAGGAAAGCAGCACCCCCTTGATTAATATTGCTAGCAACAGGGTTGCTGATTTTGTTTTGCATGTTATCATTTTGTAGTGCAATATGTGTGCTACTTGTAAAGAGGCACTTTTTATATCATACACACTGACATGTATGTTGAATTGCTTTGTGCGCAGTTGCAGAATGATAAGGAAAAAAACGAGAAGAAAACAAGAGAGCAAATGTCAGTCCAAAGTGCATAGTATGTTTATTCACCATTGAAAGGCTTTTGTCCCATCTGGCCACCTACTGTACGTTACCAGCAGCAAAAAGTCTGTTCCATTGGGAACATCTCTTTATGTACTTACTGTGTTGTTAGTATTAGTTGCTTAAAAAAGCACCCAGCTTTAACGACATATGGTGGAACATTACACAAAATCATTGTACTGTATGCCTGGTGACTATTGATGCAGTTATTACTGAAGACCAATTTGTTTATTTACAGTATATACATGTGTACATATATATAACTTGTGGTATTGTTGTTGGTGCAGGTCAAAAGTCATTTAAGGTCACCAGAGGCCAAAGTGTAAAAGAGTATAAGGTCACTCTTCTTTTGTGTGAAGGTCAAAGGTCATTTAAGACCGTCTAAAGAGGTCAAATGACTTCTTTTGTAAGCATGCATCCAATAACCCAAAAGGTATATCTTTGGTGACATTCATTCTAGTGTAGGTTAATACTGTAGACAATCTTGTAGACATGATAATCACAAAAGTAAAGCATGGACGATGATCTCCTTACTTGACTGGGAAGTAGGTCCTGCATTTTGCAAGAATGTTGCAGATCTTAGAAGTCAACATATAAGAATCATTGAAGTGTTTCTCTTTAATTCTAATGTGGCAAGGAATCTCTTAGCCAACTTGCTTTCTGGTTCTGGCTATCCAGGAAAGATTTGCTGCTTTTTTGGTTTTCCCACTTTTTGGTTTTCCCACTTTATATGAGGATTAGTCTGCAGCAAATTCAGAACTGTATCTCTTTGAATATCGGCATAAAAAGTTCTTTACAATCAAAGCAATTGAATAATTTCACATTTCAGAAGAGCACGAAATACGAAGTGTAGTCACCAGGTACGTAACCAGGACAAATTGAGTATGAGCTGACGTTGTTCAGTGTCCTGTCCTATGAGGCTCATTACTGTATAGTACATGTTAAATTGACAAGAATTCTACCCAACTGATGGACCATAAAAGTGCCGGTCGTGGCATTCGGGGAGTTCTGGCCGGAATAGTATGTTTCCCATTAGTACTGGCCGGTAAGACCCGGGTGCTGGTTGATGTTGACTTTGCTAACCAGTGTACCTGCAGCACACCACTTGTAGTCGTCACCCATCTGGGAACAATATCAAAATTCAACACGACTGTACATTGCTACATTAGGTGAGAACAACAATCAAAACTACAGTATTAACAATTTCCCGAAAGGTAGTGAGGGGGGTATTGAAGAACTTAGCATGCATATGCTTCGGATGTGTGACCTGATTAATTCACTTTGGCTTCAGCTTTGAGTACAATGTTTCTGTATTCTGCCCGTGTTGGACGATTCTAACCGTAACAGTAGTTACCAAGTTGGCAATCCGCATTATAGTCCTTGCCGACTTGGCAATCCGCGGTCCCCCTCACAATTACACAAGGTCAGCAAGAGTGACTCCATTGTCGGTAAGAGTGGCTCCATAGTCTGTAAGACAACTCCATAGTTTTCCCTTTCGGGAAACAAAAATAACAACAACCCAATGAGATCGCAGCTCTTTAAGTTTCACTGATTTGACGAGTGATTTGCTTGACTTCATAATCAACTTCATATTGTCAAGGCCAAGTGACTTTCAATGATATACAGTACCCTAATATTCCATGAATCTGTAGAAAATTGAGGCAACCTTGAAACAAGAAGGTAGTGTTTTTCTTCAGCGTTTTTTTAGTTTTCACCATTGATTTCACATTGTGCAGCAGGTACAGTTGGAATAATTAACTAGCTTTTTAATATTGTGCTGCTGTATGTGTGCATTAGAAACTAAGGTCATATTCATGGAATTGCCCTAGTTTTGGTTTACTTCTTGAAGAAAAATCTTGAAGTTTAGTGATTCTATCTGTAAAGTACTTGTATGTTGCTATAATTAAATTGGAATCCATTTGTCTGTGTTTTTTGTGTGTGTACAGTATAAGATTCCAATATGTGGATCCATTGCATTCCAATAGTTTGTCTGACAACCTGCAATGGTCATGTAACTTTTATTAAATCCTACAACTTGGATGCCTGATAGTCTCATTCTGTACAGTGTACCGTGAGTGCCTGTAAGGTACAGTGCAGGAGCTGGCTCTCAATACCTACAGTAACTGTTTTATAGATCAGTTAATATCTGATCAGATCGATTTGAGCCTCTTTAAAAACCAAGTGTGTTGTTTAAAGGAAATGTTTTTGTTTGTCTGGCAATTTAATCATGAAAGCTTATAGTTTATAAGTCCTCAAAGAAAGGTTGCAATTAGTTGAACTATGACATCCACCCTGAAGAAATCATAGCTGATTTCTGGTCAACCTGTCACGGTAATGTCTATTTGATTCAGTCAAAATGGAATGCTGTAAGTCACAGTAACACCAATGTAATGAATGTCCCGTACAATCCACACAGTGTACAATATCTTGATTGTATGTGCAGTATGTATAGTATAAATATTGCTGTAGTCTTTACAACTGTTCAGATTTTGTTTAGCATCTTTGAAGACTCTGAAGTCTGTCTCTAGTAAAATTACTGTTGTTTGCAGTGTCAAAAACATATACACATCTGTCAACTTTTAGAGCAATTAGACCAGTTTTTGTGATGTTTTTGCAGTTTTTGTGATGTAATACTGGATAAATAATTCCCTGCAATGCCATCTAACATCTGTGCAATTTGATGCTTCTCGGTTTAACTTGCAGATCTGTAGATGTTGAAGTGACCAATCCTTAAGCAACTTTTCATTAGCAAGTTGTGGATCGTTTGATGATATGCTGAAATTTGTGCGTCCCCCAAATTGTTTAACCTGTTTTAAGTTTATGTCTAATTTTGTCGTACTTGGGTTGATTTTGTTGGTCGTATAGTAACAATGTCTATGTTTTCCTTTATCATCAAAAATGTTTCCACTACATTATGAAAAACTCATTTGAAGATGTGACATTTCAAACAAATGAGCTGGCTTTGGATGTAGAACAGCAGACCAAAAGTCGGAACGCTGAATATAACATATATATAATGATTACATCTTCAATGAAACTTAACAAGAATGTGAGTTTTCACTCAAGGTTTTATCAAGCTACCAGTTCCTTCCAGGTTGTTTGTTTTGTTTTATGTAAAAACTGGAATAAAACCCCGCCCAAATTGGAATGAATGTTGATTAGAGAGTCATTGTTTAATACATCTTGAGACCTTTCCTGAGACCTTTCCTTTTAACATTAAATGATAATGTAGATTTCACAAAAGTTATGGCAAAGAAAAAAAAAGGAAAACTGCTGCAACTTTTTGGGAATGACGAATGTAGTTGACTTCAGATGTTGTGCCAATATACAATATCACGATATTTTAGTTGTTAAGACATAAAAGATAAAAGCATTACTTAAAAGAAACTGGGTGAGTTTGGAGAATATTCTTTGCAAACCCGAGTCTGAACAGTACCTCGTAAGATTTTTGACTCTATGGGTGCTTTTACACTAGATCCGGATCAGATCTTGACGTCAGGATATGATCCTGATGTTGAGATTACGGCTGTAGTGTAAACCCAGTTCAGATCCGGATCTGATCCTCCTATTTTGATGCTGGCAGAAACCAGGATCTGATCCGGACGTCGAGATCAATTTTGCAATGTTAACATTCCCGCATCAACAGTGACCCGAGATATCCGGTGAACTCATTACGTCACATGCACTCTCGCGTGAAATTCCAGTTCTGTATTAACATGCATGTGCCCATTCCTACATAATTTGAGTGCGTGTGGGCCCTGCATAGCATAGTATTGTCACCCTAAGGCTATAAACCATGACAACAAAAGTTTTGGAGTATACGTACTACGCAATCCGCGGCTGCGCATGGCACAATTCCAAACCAACATCCGGTTCGTAGCGTGGCACATCAAAGTATGACTCTGTGTAAGTGTAAATGCGTCCGGATCAATGCATAAGTTTACCCCATGGAGAGATGATCGTCTGATAACATCAGGGGATCTGTTCCGGATCTAGTGTAACAGCACCCTAGATAAGATTCCAAGTGTTCTCATTAAGACATGTCTTTTTTCTTCTTCTTTTTTCGCTTTTCTTTCACTATACTTCACTTTTCTTTTTCACTGTTTTTCCCACTTTTTCTTCCACTAAGTGAAAGTCAGAGAGCAAGTAATTACGGAGTATGATTCCATCCATAACATTATGTAGGCATTTTCCCATAGTGGTATTTTACTGTAATGGTTACCATTTATTTCACTGTTGTTGTACTGTAAGTTTGACATTAATTCAGTACAGTACTAGGCTACACCTAAATGTACCATACAGTGAGTGTACCCTGCATTCACAAAGTCACAGAGAACGGGAGAATTCAATATGCCAAATACTGTGTGCTGGCTGTCTGTGAAAACCAGTGTGTAATTAAGTGCTCTCACACAGGACTGTACAGTACTACAGTACTAGGCAAGGTTAATACAACATTACCAGGATTCCTGCTGCTATGACAGTGGCTATGTGTACAGTGTAATAATTTGCCATTTGGGAGGTTCTTCTTGGTATTGTACCTTGACAATGTATAGGAGTAGTCAATGGGGCATTCATTGCTGCAGTGTGGAATGTACAGTACCATTGAGAGTGTACTATTCAGTGTGGTGTTTTCTATACAGTAAAGATACTGTGTTGTATGTATATGCGTAGTCTATAGGATTGAGTGGGTTACTGATAGTGCAGAACTAAATGAATGGTGTAATAAATGTTATGGTGTTTCTTTGTGCTAGTATGAGAGATGTTTGCTACGACAGATTTTATTTGTTTCTCTTATTCTTTAAGCTGCAGAGTTCTGCTTTTGTGTGGAATGGAAGAGTTGTATCAGAAATTGTATGAGTATAAGCAGGGATTCTGCTCTTGTGTTACTGAAGAACTGTATGGTTAAAAAACATAAAAGAAACAAAAAGCATTTGATTGAATGAGTATCATGAATTTTGAACAAAGATTGATGAGTGGAGGAGATCAAACAGTAGTATTTTGTATGTTGTATGTTGTATGTGTATTTTAAGGAACTGTAATACAATTTTAGAACTGCAACACAGGACCTTATACTACAACAGTTACTGTATTACAGTAGATGTGTACATCAAGATAGTCATTGAACCAGTTGACATTTCAATGTTTTTAAGTATCAGAGAATTCTTGACTTTTAAATGTTACACTGTGCATTATAAGTTAACTGTTTACCTGCCATATACATATATGCACATATATATTTAATAAATGTATATATATATATGTGTGTGGGGAATCTCGGTTTTTTCTCAAACAAAATATTATTAGACAAAAGCAGAGAAATAAGGTATGACCTCAAAATTGACAAATAAGGAGTACTGTTTAGAAAATATTGGAATTTTTTTGGCAGTACTAGGCAGTGTTCCAATTTGTGCCATTTAGTGCCCATAGCAGTAGTACCTTTGATTTGGAGATAATTTTCACCCCTTCCCTGTCTTGTGAATCTAGCAATGTCATTTACATATTCTACTGCGTTCTTTGTAAGAGGTCAATTATGTACAGTAGGTGACGCAAGCTCTTCTGCTCACCTAAACAATCTAACAATCACAAAAGATCAATTTGTGATAATTTTGCTGGATTCCCCATTTCTGAAAATTTCAATCTTCATAGCACATTTCTCTCAAAAACCTAAAATGTATTTTAATTGCTTCTAACTTCAAATCTGTAACTGAACGTAAACAGGAAGAAATCAATTGGATCTTTCGTATGAGGTCTCACATCACCGGCCTCAACAAAGACTTGGGACACCTAAACAACTACCAGTTCCACAAACATATAGATATGTAGATTGTTCCATCCTATTCTTTGCTCCTTAATCTGCCTCCTGTATAGTCATGGTTAATTTGGTTCTAATTCCAACAGTGTCACTCACACTTAGGTACCGTCATACTTTCATTGTGTAACATTGTGTACTTTCATTCCACTGCCAAGTTTTGTGGACGAACTTCCCAGGGGGACCGAAAATTCCAATAGATTTCTAAAACTACTTTTTTGTCAATTATGAGTCATAACTTATATTTTTGTCCTTTTGTGTAATAATATATGTATCTGTATTTACTATTGTACCCATTTCTTTGTGATTTCTTTCATTGACTAGATTTAGGCCTAAAACAGTCACAGATATATTGATTCAAAAAGCTATTGACGTTATTTTTTTTTTATTTTCTTCCCATCACAGGCACAGGCGAAAGTGGTAAGAGTACATTCATTAAACAGATGAGAATTATTCATGGGGCAGGTTACACAGAAGAAGATAGGAGAACTTTCACCAAATTGGTGTACCAAAATATTTTTATGGCTATTAATTCAATGATCAGAGCCATGGATACACTCAGGATTCCGTATGCAGATCCAGAAAATAAAGTAAGTTTAAGCGATACCGTGCTTGCTTGTAATCTCCGATGCCCTGGTCAGATTAATCAATGCATGAATACAATTTCTGTACCATAATTATATATATAATAATAGGCCTAGTCTGCAGCATTAGTCAGCCACTCTGGAAGGAAGAAGAGGATGTAAGACAAAATTACAGGATCAACTTTTCAAGGGTCTTGTCGATGAAACATGTTGGCAGTCCCAGGACTTTCAGATCTCCTCCCAGATTTCTGACTGCTAACAGATGATGGTATCACCATGAAGTACAGTACGTGAGCTTTTACCGTTCGGGTAGAGTTTGCGACACACCTCTTTAAAACTCTCAACATTGACTTCATACTCTGACAAAAAAGTTAGAATAAAGTTACAGCTCCTACACTAAAAAGTAATGGATCTTTAAATAGAACAAAATTTGAGTAAAAGTACTACATGTACCCATGAAAATGCACAGACGAAAGAAAAAGAAATTTCTCCCCAAAAATGTTAAAGCAAGGTAGGCATTTCATCCCAAAGATTGGTTTGATGACCACTGTGATTTCATCAACCTTTAGGCAAACCAACTTACATCAACCCACCAAGACTGAATAACATGTTTGAAAAACGCTGTACACATGTTATATGGAGTTTGTTACTCTGTTTTGAGCCTCTGAAGTTCATTGATCTCGCCACGTCTGACATTTACATTGATTAATACAAGCTCAACGTTGATTCATTATTTCCTACGTGATTAAGTCACTTTTAGCCATGTTTTCATTTTGGCATGTGTGCATAGCAGCCAAAAGAATAGTTTGTTTTTCTTGGGCATGCAAGTACAGTAACCTATGCAATTTGTGTGTAAGTGTGCGTGGATGTGAGGTGAGGTCATTAACAGGATAGCTCAAAAATGTATCATTCTTGAACTGCATATTTGATATACAGATACACCCAAAGAACAAGTACCATGTTGTTTTATGTAGAGGTCAAAGATTACATGAGATCGAAAGAGGTCAAAATTTGAAAACCTTGTTGCCTAGGTTCGTATCCCCTTTTCACTAAGTGGAATGAAAGGAAGTTTATTTGTCATTCCAGTTGTTGTATTCGACAGTAGATTGAAGAAGTAAAACAAGTCATGTTTCACCTATGATTCTTTTCAGGTATTCCCCACTTTGGGCTATTATTTAAAACTAGACGGTACTGCTCAATATTTGGTATTGCAAATCTGAACATGATCTGCACAGTACTGTATCTGTATCCTGTATACTTCTTTAGTGTGTTGTACAGTAGAATATATACTATAATGTGGCTCAATTCACATCAGAATTGAAATATCTACCTTGTACAGTATATATCACCAAACAAATATTCCTTTTTGAAATTGGTATGTATACATAATAATATACAAAATTATATCAGCTGTCTTATTCATCAGCTGAGTGCAACTGGAAGTAATGAAGTAATGATTTAAAACTGGCATTTTGCATAAATGCCACAGTTTCTGACTGCAAAAGCATTTTTTTTAAATATTTCTTAGTCACATACAGACTTACATACAGACATACAGAAACACACACACATATATATGCATAAAAAATCCATTATTGAAAGTTTCATAAATGCAGCTTATATGGTAATGAAGAAATACACCTGAACTATATGGATAATTTTGTGAAATGGGACTACCTAAGTTTGCATATGTTAAGAAAGGGATGTGAAATTGTGTCAGTCTTTCTGATTGACATGAATTCCTCCATTCAGGGTGACTTATTTGTGTCAGTTTCATCATAGTACTGTACAAAGGTAATGAATGCATGAATACAGTGGTTTACATAGGGCTGTGCCTATATATGTAAGCAGTGGGCTGACTACAGCTGGTATCCACTGTGTATAGTAGCACACAATGGGTGTTATGCAATCCAGTTAATTACCATCATTTCATCTTAGGATAAAAAGATGCTTCACAAGAGCTTTAGCACCATAATAAAATTATAAAGCAGATCTTCAGAACAAACTGTAACAAAATGTAAACTAATGAAGTGAAACTTAACCGTGGATTGTAGTATGGAACATACTGTAGGTTAATGCTGCATTATAGTATTCTTCTACTGCTGTCTATTAAGGCTTAGGTTCAAGTAAAGTCAGAATACTGACTCTTGCTTGAAAGTCTGGTAATGACTTCCCCTCATTTGATGTTGAGAGTTTCCTTCAGGTTTTTCCACTTGAATGCAAGACAATGTGCCAGAAAATCCACTGTTAATCTATTACAAACAGTAGTTCTTAAATCTTGGCTTATTTAAGCTTGAGTATGTATGAGTATGTACATGGCCTAGGCTAGGCCATTGAAAATATGACATTGACAGTCTCGTAACTAAGTGCTTTGAACCACACATGAAAGTTGAGGAAAATCCTGGTAGTAGTTACGATACCGTGAATCATTTTGCAACACTACCGGTTGTGTGAAATTTGCACTATCGCACAACACTAATTGCAATCCAATGTATTCCATCTTACTCATGTGGGTTTGCAACTGCAAAATAATAATTTGCACTGCACCTCAAAACCTGTCTCCCTTGCAGTTATTAATCTTTTCTACATTGTTCTCAAACCTTGCCACCATCCTGTCCACTTTCCCTCCTGTCCCCCTCCCCCTCCCCAACAAAAAAATTAGAAATTGAAATCAAGCTTTGGTATCTGACATCTGTGCATTATTATGAAATAAAACATTTAAGATGCAAAGTAAAGCATTGCATTTAAAAGAGATCAATTTCACTTTCTTTTTCCTACAGACAAAAGCAAGTGAAGTCAGGCTGGTCGACCATGAAACAGTAACAACTTTTGAAGAACCTCATATTACTTTTATACAATCTATATGGAAGGATTTAGGCATCCAAGAGTGCTACGATAGGAGAAGAGAATACCAATTAACCGATTCAGCAAAGTAGTAAGTAGAAGTGTATATTTGAAAATGCTGTAACAGGGCTGTCTGTTTTCGAGGAAACCTGTCATTGGAATATTGTCGTTCTGTCAATATCACCTCGTTGGGTACCGTGTACCTATTCTCAGATTTCAGGGAATAGTTCATCCAGTATCATATGAAAGAATGCCATACAGAATGGGCAATTTGCTATATGTATACACAATGCAAAGTATGTGTAGCAATTTGGTACAAACTGAACCATAGGATTTAAAACATTTTTTGAGAATCAAACACTAAATTGGATTGATTTCACTATTTTTTTTACTTTCCTTTTTGGAGGTTGAAAGGTTACATGATATATATATATATATTTATATAAAGAATATTTTGTATGAAGGATGTATGATGGAAACTTGAGCAGTGATAAGATCAGCTCATGAATCTGTATTCTCAGTGCATTGAATGTTTTGAGAATAACTTTGTTTTCCGTGTGTTACCTTAATGGTGCAGGCTTGTACTCAAGGGAAAGTGAAAATTCTATCAAACAAAACACTCAGTTTTAAGACTATGGATTACTTAAACAATATGCGTTCAATGCAAAGACAATAGATAGTGTTTTAAGAGAATACGTTTTTTTGGCATATTTCATAATGTGTGCTGAAAGTTATTTTATTTACATTGTGCCATATACTGGTTTAATTTGCATTAGGAGGGAACTTTGTACCAGTTTGGACAAATGATGAACAATGACAGTTCATAATTTGGCTTCCTGTCAAACTTACTAATTTTCATGTTTCTCGCTATGTTCGCAACCCTTTAACTGAGGCAAGTACATAACCATACCTCTTGGCCACAAGATAGTGAGCAATGGTTATGTGACCTATCTATGAATACCACAAAGATGTTCATTTTGAGTGTATTTTAACATCCTCAGTACTAGTTTGTTTAGCTGTGCTAGAGACCCTCTGCTGGCTTTGTCTTATCCTTGATGTTATGTCTTATTTTAAAAAGTAACCCCCTTTAATCCTCAGGACATCCAGGGACATGATATTTAATTGGTCTGAATACAGAGATATTTGCAGATCCACTGTACGTACAGTAGTACCCACACAACATGTTATCAAAGTTGAAACAGTGCTTTTCTGTATAGTATACATTGCATATACTGACATAACATGTACAATAGAAACAAGTAAAACTGATTCTGTGGTACGGTAAAGTTGTTGTTTCAAAATTACATGAGAAAAGCTACATGCATATTTCCATTGGTCAACATCGTATTAATTTCTTTTGTCTCTATGTTGGGAAATAAAGTAAGTTCTCTGTTATTTTTTCTCCAAAATTCCAAGCTCATTTAACGTCAAAGTCGGTAAACATAATAATTTATAATAAGGACCTCCGTATGAACTTGTTAATTTACTTGGATTCTCTCTAACCTCTCTCCTGTCTACTATGCACTCTTGTCATCCATCATTCGAGGCTACCATTCAGGAAGTAAAATTTGCTTTTCCTCTGAAGGAAGAGTTCCTAATGTATGATTGGGAGCTCAGTGCTAAATTATTTTAACCAGTTTAGTAAGTACTGTATGGTAGATGAGGAAAGTGCATAAGTAGTCTGGAGACAGGTAAGTAAAGTATCGGCGCTCATAAATTCATTGAAGATTTGATTTGTGTATTCACCTCGGTGTTAACAAGACCTCTGACTAAACCTGTGGACTTTCTAGTGTCTATAATGCATCAGTCAGCAGGGATGTGCTCAGGAATATTTGAGTGCCGGGCAGATTGTGCGGTAGTGTGATCCACACCCTGGGGGACGGATCTCATGGGTGGGGTACCCCCTCCCCACTGGACAAATTTTGCACATAAAGTATGCTTAGGTGGTGCTGTTTTTCCTAATCTGTGCCATGTATTCTCCCAGATTTTGGATATGGTAAAATTTGTTAAATTATCATCAAAAATGTGCCGGGCGGAAATGTTTAAAATACTGTTTGTGCTGGGCGGCATTCAGAACTGCTGGGCGCAGCCGCCCGGTGCCGCCCAGTGTGAGCACATCCCTGAGTCGGTATGAAGAAAATAAGATTGGTTTGTGATTTGTGATCCAGTCTGAAATATTACTCAGTTAAGGAGTCAAAGACACCATGCTTAGCTTTCTGGAGTTAAATACAACTCTTATACACAATAGATGTCACTTTAGGTGCATGAGACCTAGCTCCTTGGTCCTTTGTCGGTTGTTTGTACACTGCCAGTGCACAGATTAATGTCCAGGATGGCAGCTTTCTCTGTGACGGTCCATTGACTCCTATTGCTAATTTTATTCAGTGAATCTCCACAGGATTTCTGTATGTTGCTGGTACACAGTGTAAGATTAGTAGCCTAGATGTTAGACAGTATTGGGTGTGTACAGTACATGTGACGTTTGTACCAGTATTTATGAGGTTTTGTAGAGGTGTGTAAAATCATCATCATTGAGGTATGATCATCTCTTGCACACTCACATTCTTACTGGTCCTTGACTTCCCCCCTCAGATCTGTTTAAGAGCAGATTGATGATTTATTACATTGAGTCTTCCTTGTAAGACAAATAAGTAATATTGGGAGGATATTGTTAATTAGCACTCAGCTGATAAAAAGTTGAGCAATATACAGTATTTTAAAAATTTGGGTAAAATGCAGTAGTATATAAGTATTTGTTTTTCTGCATGTACAGTACAGTACTGTACTTTATGTACTTCATAGTCATTCCACACACTGTGGAAGGGTTATTTAATATTAGTTATGGGCAGTGTCCCAAAACTTGTGCTCTTGGGTACATCGATTAATACTTCAAAGTGTAGAGTCTTATTTTTAAGGATTCATTTCGTTTCTGTAACTTGTTCCATTCTGGGTAGCCTTAGCAACTACAGTAACCATAGTAACAGTCAGTAGCAGCATGGGGACATGAGAAAAATATGATTTCTATTTTTTCTTCTTTTTGGGGGTTGCTCTGGGCAGTGATCCATGATAAGGTTCCAGTATGTTTGATTCTTGCATTGACAGATTTATCATTGGAAGTCAAATGGAAATGCTGGACTATGCTAATGCACATTACCAATCGTTATGCTCTACGTAGTACACTCGCTTTGTACATGACAAACCCACTGCTACTAATACTACATACAGTACTCTTAGTTACCAATTGTGACAGTACAGTATAATGATAATAATGTATGTTGTTGCTACAGTATTACAGTATGCT